>BLSH010361173.1:782192-796205 GCA_018402905.1 Glandirana rugosa | reverse complement strand
TCAAAATGTACAATATGAGATAACGTTGATTAAAATGGTGGTCCGGAAACAATACGTGTTATGGCATATAAATTTCACCTTCCGTTCAGTTTTGGATTGTTTCGAATTGAGATAAGGGTGGGGGTAAGATTCGGCTAAGATAGATACGATTTTTCCTTTCAACGAATATGAAAATAAGACTTCGGTGAGGTCAGGTCAGTGTACTGGTCGAAAGTCGCCACCGAAATTGGGAACGTCTGGCGGCTAGCCGTTAACTGCCGCCGTTCCACCGAGCACTCGCGTTTAGCCGCAGTATACTGCCGCCGGCGCGAGTGACACAAGCCCCTACCGCACCCGCTCCCTGGCCCTCCCCGAACACAGTGAGCGCGGCCGCCGTCATATGACGCCGATTTGCGCTCACGAGCCACCTTGCCGCCGTCAATTGCCGATCGGCGGTCTGCAAGGGTTAAAGCCACCGCTGAAAGCTGGTCATGTGACTGGACTGGAGTGGCTTCAGAATAAAAGTATAAGCAACTTTCCTTTTTAGCATAGATAGAATCGGCTTAGAATGGGGGTGGGAATAGAGTTAAGCTTTGTTAGGTTTTGACTTGCCTTCCACTTTAAATATACGGTATTGTGCATAACAAAGGCCTGGTGGTAAAATTAGTTGCAATAGAGTATAACATGTAAAACTACTGGTGATCCCTCTACTGATACATCCGAGAATTCTATTTGCTTTTCCCACTGCCTGGTCACACTGCTGATTTTGCAATCATCTGAAATAAGCACCCCCAAATCTTTTTTTTCTGTAGAGCTGGCTAACACTGTACCCCCAATGCTAAAATTAAAATTTTAAATATGTTTTTTTTTTATGGTAACGTATATTGAAAACTTTAAGGAAGGATAAAATTGATAAAAGGAATGCAAGATTGCTTTGGTCATGTGTTTAATGTTGTTGTGCCAGCCTTAACATTTGCAAAAAATATTTTATGAGGAAAATAATAAACTTATGATTATTTTCTATAAATTTGGTCATATAGATTGGTATATACAAAGTGGACATGGCTAAATTACACACTGGCTAATGGTACTTGAGGAGTGAGATTTCTGCACCTGATTTCCCAGTTCTATTTTTATCCCACAGAAGGTGTCTGGTAGTCTCACTGTTCCTGCCTGACTATTTATTCATGTTACATTCAGAGATCACAATGACATGAGTGCAGCAAGTAAACAAAGACTCAACGGGGCAGAGAACATAAGAACTGTGTGGACTGATTATTTAATTGAAATATAAAATTGAACGGCATTGTTTTATTGCCTGATTAAAACTTGGTTGTTGACTTAGACTGTAATAATTGTATTTGTTTATTGATCTACAGCGTTGTCTATGAACTCTTCTAGTAATATTTCAGTAGCTTCAACAGAACAATAGATTATACATGCAGTTATATAATTTGCAGGCAGTATAGCAATTGCAGAAACCTTTAAAGAGCTCTTACTGTAATTCTGGATTGATTATTTGGTTCTTTTGACTTGTATTTGTGTTACTATTTCTTTAGAGTTTAGGCAATGAGAAATACCATTTAACACACAATTTCAAACTCTTGGTAACAGCTTGAAACTTTTATAATTTGTGTTTTTAGAAATGTTCTATTGTCAATGAAATATAAAACATCAATACTTAACTTCAAGTGCTGATTTTTTAACACATTCCTTGAGTTTCAAGGCTATAACAAATCCCCCCTGACTTTGCTGAAGAGATTTTTCTTCTTAGAGGTGTGCCCCACTAGTGTAAATCACAATCTAATTTGTGAAACCATATAAAAAGCCTTGCAGCTAAATGGATTTTCTAACGTTGTTAAAAAAATGTATATATATATATATATATATATATATATATATATATATATATATATATATATATATCGTGGGAGATTAGCTCGTGGGGATCACTTTTCAGGGGACAAGATTCAGCATGGATGTCAGTTTTTTTAAAATCTGGCAGCTTGCCAGGTTTATTACTTCAGGTTTTCAAGTTCAAAACACAAACAAAAACAGAAAACAAAACCTTGCCATCAGACGCCAAACTAAACAAACAGATTCTGCTCTATACAGTGTGGGGCTGTCCCCGACACCCAAAAAACATAAGCACCTTGCAAACCTTGTTCTTAGAGTCCAAATTATTACACAGAGCTCTCTCAGCTTTCTCCCTCTGAAATCTAGGTATCAAGCTCTCCTCTGTTCTATTCCTGGTCGTTAAATGCAGGTGGAGAGGAGTTTGAGTGGACCAAAACCCGGGCCGGAACCAGCTCTGCCACGGTGGCCGGTAAAACCCGGGTCGGACTCCCCCTAGTCACCTCTAAATGATCACATGTGAGGTGACAAATATGGTCTGTCCATTGTGGTGCCTCACATAACGTCACATATCCCCCCTCTGCTCAACCCCCACGGGCCATTATTCTAAAGCGGTGTCCTTGGCAGGGTTGATTACCGAAAGGAGAGAAGAAAAGAAAGACAAAGCTGTAGCAAGGAGAGAGGGGAAAGGGGTGGGGGTGTGAGAGATGAAGATGGGGAAGAGAAGTGCACAGGGGACAGGATACAGAGGGGGACTCATACAATCTCCCACCCCCTGCAGCAGGGCAACCAATGAGACCCAGTGTGACATAAGGGCAAAGGTGAGGACTCCCGGTAACATAGGTGATGAAGGATCATATAGGCCCTGGGTGTGTAACAGTGCCGTACACCTAAAGGCATAGGTCTCGAAACCAAAGTTCTAATTCTTAAGCACAGTAGCCTATAACAACTAATCATAATCCATCATGTGCTAATTTGACTACAGTAGTATTCATTCTGGTTGGTTACTTTCAGGAAATATAATTAAAAAATAGGATGAATAAATTAGAACTCTTTATTGTAAAAAAACGGGTTGTATGTTTTATAAATAATGCTTTTTTAGTGAGAAAAGAGAAGCTGTCAGCCTGGTGGAACAACTTTAAATAGTAATTTTATGGTGCATTTTTAAAAACTGGAGCAGAATCACAGCATCAAAGCCAGGTGATACTGAATTAGTAGAACGAACATCCACCCTACCGTTCTTTGCTCCATCTATAGCAGGATCAGGTTATCTGTTTAAATAACACATTGAGGTGCCAACACTGTATGTACAACCAATTCGATTCTTTAGCTTGTTCATTTAGGCTTTGAAAATAAAGACTCTGGTAGGTTGCCATGCACAACTGCTCTAGATTCTGGCTAGGTTAAAAAAGCACATCCTTCACATTCTGTTTTTCAGATGTTTCAGTGGTATCAGTCCTGAAAAAGGCAAAAAAAATATTTTGAGTGCTGCCAACATTTACTTAAATGGGGGGAAAAATCCAGATCCCATATATAGGAATAAATTCCTTGGATTACTACTTTCCCATAGAATCTATTAATAATTATATCCATGCATACAGTTAGCTGTATTGAATTCCCTGACTTTGACCTGGCTCAACTATATCCTTCCAAAGACCTGATGGTGACCTCCAGATTCAGGGGCAGCTGACATTCCTCCTCAGGGTGCAGGTTACTAGACATGGTGGGTGTAGTGCAAGGTGGAATAATTGGGCGCCAGTCACTTTTGAAATGGACAGAGAAAGAGATTTATTGTCTCTTAATAAGGACTGGGGGGAGAGAGGGTTTAGGGCCAGGACACCCTTAGGCAAATGTAATGTGCAAACAAGCAGACTCCACAGACAAAAGCTGCTGTCTCCTATAGCAATACTTCACTTCAATACTGCACTGTATATCTGCACACGTAACTCACAGTAACCCTTTGTAGATCTCTGCTCACATCTCACAGTATCCCATTGTAGATCACTCAAGCTTCACCCACGCTGTCCCTCTGGGTCCCTGACTTGACTCACAGCTACTGGCTGTATTTATCTTCAAGTGTCCCCCACGCTGTCCCACTGGGTCCCTGACTTTATTCACAGCTACCCGCTGTACTTATCTTCGAGGTGCACCCACACCTCCTGTTGGGTTCCTGGATGAGACTACTGAAGCTTTCCCACCTCTTCCCCATCTCCGGCTAGAAAAAGGGCTGCTCTGGTACTTATTCAGATCTCCATCCTCTCTACAGCTGCCTCTGGTAACAGGAGTGGTTGTCCCTTTGTGGCAACTGCTTCTGCTATACCACTGGCACACAATCCGGCTCTCCCTCAGGCAGAACCTCCCCACATGTGGTTAAGCCTCAGGCTTCAGGCCTAACCCTCTGCTGCTGCTCCACATACATCTCCCCAGGCTGAAGCCTGGGACAGAAAGAACACAGATCACAATTGTTGTAAGTGCAATATGTAAGGGTGGTTTTATGGGGAATAAAGCAGTTGATAGAATTATGCTATGAGATCTATTCCTTTTCTGGTGACATCAATTAATGAGAGGAAGGAAACGGACCAGAATCTATGTGGGATTTACCTGTCACTGTGGAATCATTTTTATGGGTGCAGATAATACCAGTATGCGGTGAGTGTAAACCCAAAAGGGAGCGGGATCACGCGGTACGGTGAAGTTGGCATATAACACACTGGATAAGCCCCCAAAAAGAGCACTCACGTGAATACACATGTATATATGTTCTAATTCTTCCTTTGGACTTATGGACTAGTTAACTATCCACAGTTGATCATTGCAGTTGTGACTAAATGTGTAAATTTGAAATTGTGGGTATTTAAGGTTAATAATATCAACTAGTACTGCTTTATCTTGTCTGACCATTGACCATGGACTTTTGAGATATATGTGATGTTATGTTTTTTTATAGCAGCAGCTGATTACGATTTTTTCAATTAAGCTTTCTAAGCGCCGGATCAGTGGGAATTTTATGTGATTTTATTTTCATTGATTAGAATGGATGGCATTCTGTTAAAAAGCACATTATAAGAACCAGGGATATGTGGCAATCAGACATATAAACTGAACGTCTTACAAACAGTGGGTGGTAGCTCAAGAGACCTCCCATTCCATATATGTCAAGATAGTATATCCTTTTACTTCTGTGTTAACACCTGAGTAGAAATGGTAAGGACTTCACAAAAGAAGTGGAGGTATAAGGAAAATAAAGTGATTCAAGAAATGTTGCATAACATCTCATATTCATGCAGAGCTCCACTTTATAGTAGTGCAGGGACTTTTGCTCCATACACCTTTGCATCAGAATAGGCAATGTTCAATGAGCATTTGGGTGATATGAACATATACTTGAGCACTAATTTATCTTGGGGGAAAAAGTAGGAAAAATTGACTTTAAAGCAATGGTAAGCATTAATTTGTGTTAAAAATGAGGCATGTGTCATAGCACTGCAAGGGTCATTGCACCAACTCTGTCTGTATCATGAGACCTGACATTTCCTGTGAAGCAAAATCCCCGGGTCTTTCAGTCTAGCGCTGGTGCAGGTGAGAGAAATACAATAGTTAGATTTGACACAGATACAAGAAAGCTGAGCATTCACAGACACACAAATAGCTCACTAATGCAGCTGGATGATGTTTTTTACCATGTTAGCACTCCTACATTTGTAATGCAACACAAAGAGTATGGCAAGGCATGCATTGGATGCTGTGTGGTCTAGCACAGGAGATTTTTTGTGCCTTGGCGTATAGGGACAAGCTAGCTGAAGCAATACGTGGACAGAATGCCTTTAGCATATGTGTGCTCCCTAATGGGTGATGCACAATGTATTTATTGGAATGTTTAGAGGGTGCACTTGGTGCATTTGGTATTGTGCACTGCACAATACCAATACCATTACTCTTTGTAATATCTTAATATACAAGTGTGATACCATGTTTGATAAAAGAATGGAATAAAGATTTGTAATTGAGATAAAAAGTGGAAGATGAAAGGTAATCTTTCTGTTTCGATCTTTCGTTTTTTAACAGCGATAACTGCTAAAAATTTAAGTCAGTATAAAGTTCCTGTCTAAATGTGATATGAATTGTTCAGATTTTCAGGATTTAACTTGTAGCTCTGGTACATATCTGTCTGCATTTGTTGGCAGAACAAAACTCAAGAAATGATTTGTTGTATCGTGTTTTTGCAGTACCATTCTTTTTTTTTTTCATCTCACCCTTGTATGGTATGTAAAATGTATACATTTTAATGACCTGGCAAACTGTCTAAATCAGTATACCCTTTCATATTTTTTCTTCCTCTAGCGCTATTGGTACAATGTATTAAAGGTCAAAAACTATTAAACACAATCAAGTTATCCTACAATAAAATTAAACAAAGATTCTGTTTAGTCACTATGGGCAACACTTTTGTTTTTGCTCCCTTTTTCCATCTTTTCAAGTAAATGTTCCTCTTCTATTCAGCAGAAAGTTACAAACTACAGGATGGATACAGATTAAAAAAAAAATATGGCTTATATGTAAACTTTTGAAAAAAGTTGTTTATGTTTCCATAGCCACCAGTGGGATACTTACTTTTATCCCCTTTATGCAAAACAGAAATGATAGCTACAAACTATTTGGGTGAGCTCTCCCTTCTCTGGGTTTGGCAGGAAAGATGCCCAGTGTATATATCAAAAATACTCAAAATCACATTTTAACACTGCAAATGAAAGTCAGCAGAAGGTAAAAAGCACAATTAAAAAATAAAAAGCTACTGTTAAAATGACTTTGATATGTTATTACCCAACCGTTTAATGTCTTTGGCTATAATTAAAGTTGGGATTTCGCTTTGAGACCTTGGCGTTTAATGAACTAATTACATATAAAGTACAAACTATTTAAGCATCAATTTTTGCTCACATTATCTCTAAAACAATCAAATATATAATTACAGTGAGAGCAGAAAAATAATACAAGTCTAAGTAACTATGGGTAAGAGTGCCACCACAAACTTGGATGTGCATTGCCACCATCCCTTTATTGATCATCAAAAATACCCCTTTAGAATTTGTGGGATTTTAAAGGCAATTGCAAAGACCTCTTTTATAAAAATATACAAATTTATTGAGAAACATAAGCACCATTAGACAATTTCATGAGTTAAAACGATGTTACAATCAATAATAATACAAGTAATTATACATAAGTGTGCATTTATAAAGGCGATATCACCCGGCCATAAGGGTCCCCTTTGATGGGGGTGACCATTCATGAGGCACGGTACATTCCAACCCGTTTCGGATTAGCTTTAATACTTCCTTCTTCAGGGAAAGATATCACCATCTATAGAATAGATAATAGACAAACTAACATCTTGCACATATATATTTTGAATAACTTTTATACATTGTACATAGAATTACACTCACACACCAGCACACACTTGGTCCTCTCAGAGGCCAGTTCCCCAGACAAATGCCTCTCCATCGAAAAGTCCTACTTCCCCTTGCATCAGAATGGCAGGCTTATTGAGCCAACAACCGGTATATAAAATTCCCTTCAAAAATCTCTACATGAAAAAAGAAAAAACCAAAACAAACGGTTTTTAGCCAGGGAAAAAAAATGCTATCAGGCAAAGCCACATAGCTATAGTGAACTTACCCCAAAGGGGAGAGAATATACCCAAAGTAATGCATAACCCTTCTGTGGGCTATGGCAGAGAACCAGCTGGTATTGTTCCAAGAGAGAGGAAATCCTCCTTCGAAAACCGCTCGTTATCCTAGGGTTACAGAGGCTGATAGACCATAGGTCACAGCCCCAAGAAGAGAAAGGAATGGCGCCGGCTGCCATTCCCGGCGTCCTTATAGGCCGCGCACGTGCGGCCGCACTACCGGAAGTGCGTCAACACGTGCTTGCGTCATCTCCTACCTCCGAACTTACGTTCAGGAAGGAAACAGACGGATTGCCGCTGGACTCTAACCGACAGCACAAGACATAACCGCTCCATCTAGTGAGGGGAGGAAATAAAGTCTCCCCTCATCTGGCGCTATCTAGAGAAGGCCCCCGGGTAGCATGGAGCTTAACCACGGGGGCCCTTCTTGTGCTGGACACAAGGGGGACACACAGGATGGGAGAAGGAGATCCCGTCCCAGGGAGCAACTCTGAGGTGCCATTTGTGCTGGTTGAGTGCCTAATTACAAATTATTTTTAAAAAGACATTGGAACATAACCACAAAAAAATCACAATATGGAAACAATATTGCAGCAATCAAAATCTCATCTTACATTTTATAACTTTATTAAAGATCCCCAGATTGTGTGTTGGTATATCCGTGGCGGAGTCTCCCAAAGAAGGGGAACCCCGCAGCCAAGACAATGGGAGATCCCAGCCAGAACAACTCAGGGTCCATGCCATGTATTGGGAGCAGGGCCAACCATGAGGCAGGAAGGGAAGGAAAAGGAGGAGAGAAGAAAGAAGAGAGAAAGGGCAGGAAGCAAAAAAAAGAGAGAGAGAGCCAAGACAAAGCCGAGAGAAAAAAAATCTTTTTAATCAGTTTTACCAGAGCTATAGCCCTCCAAAAAGGGCCTAAAGCTCTCCATTTCATTCAGGCCTGGGGGAGTGGTGGCCCTAAGTCGTCTAATCCAGCACATCTCGCGCTGGAGAAGAGTCTTGTTCCAGTCACCCCCCCCTCCAGTGCTGTAAACAGAATTTTGGGCATATGATAATTGTGGAATTTGGCTACATGTCTCCCCAAAGGGAGGTGCTTGCTCACCCGTGCCTGGAGTTCCTGTTTCGTTTTGCCAACATAGAAGCAGCCACATTGGCAAAAAGCCAAGTAGACCACCCCTCTAGTGTGGCAGTTGACAAAATGTCTCTCGCCATTAGGCAGGATCGTGGATCCCCTTCCGCCAATAAAGGGGCAGCATGAGCATGACCCGCAGGGAAAAGTCCCCTTACCCCTGCAAGGGTCGCCTCTGCTGCTACCTCTGTACTCACTTTTGACCAGGAGGTCTCGTAGTGAGCCTGCTCTTCTATAGGTAATCTGGGGATGGGTTCCCACAAGATTACCAAGGAAGGGGTCTTCTTGTAACAGTGACCAATGTTTGTTCAATATTTTACGAATATCCTCATGTTCTCGGGAAAAACGTGTAATTAATCTAATGGTTTCCGATTTACTCTGAACCTTTTTCTTACTATTTTTAGGTTTGAAGTTCAATTGATGTCTGTCTAGGTCTTTGACCCTATTAAAGGCTTTCCTTAATGTTGTCTTAGTATATCCTCTATCATATAACCTTCCATATAGAGAGTCTGCCTCTATTTTAAAGTCTTCAAAAGTAGTACAGTTCCATTTTAAGTGTAAGAACTGACTATAAGGTATGGATTTTTTTAGAGGTTCTGGGTGGAAACTGTTTGCGTGCAACAGAGTGTTGCCTGCAGTCTCCTTTCTAAACAGAGTACTGCTTAGTTTGCCACTATTGTCCTTCTGGATGTAAATATCCAGAAAGCTAATCCTACTTTCGTGGCAAGTCATGGTGAAAAATAGATTTAATGTGTTTTTGTTCATTTCCCCCAGAAATAATTCCAGCAAATCTACTGACCCATCCCATACTATAAAAACATCGTCGATGTATCTTTGCCATACAATGACACGTTCCATGTATTTGGCGAGATCATCTCTTGAAAAAAGTTCTTTTTCCCACTCCCCCAGGTACAGGTTTGCATATGAAGGGGCACATGAGGTCCCCATTGCAACACCCTGCACCTGGAGGTAGTGGGAACCCTTGAACATGAAAATGTTGTGTCGTAGAACAAAATCTAACATTGCTAGAATAAAGGAGTTGAATTTCTCCTCATGAGTGGAATGCTGATGCAGGACTCTCTCCACGGCAGCAACCCCAAGGTGATGGGGGATGCTGCCGTAGAGGTACTCCACATCAACTGCCACTAATATTGCCGTCTCTGGAATCACCAAGTTTTCCAGAATCTGTAACAGATGGATTGTATCCTTAGTGTACGAGGCCAGCTCTAGGACATGTGGTCTTAGATGCCAATCGATAAATTGGCTCATTGCTTCAGTAATGCTACCGTTACCGGATATAATAGGTCGTCCCGGGGGATCCCGTAAACTTTTGTGCACCTTGGGAAGGGCATAAAATGTTGGAATACGTGGGTGTCTGGTACGTACAAACTCCCACTGTTCAACTGTAAGAACTCCTCTCTGTCTGGCCTCATCCACCAAGGAACAAAACTCACGGAAAAATCCATCGACCATAGCGGCTGAAATTCTTTTATAGCAACTAGGGTTGTTTAGAATTTTAAGACACATCTTTTCATATTGGTCATTGTTCATCAACACGATGTTTCCCCCTTTGTCCGCCAATTTGATTGTAATATTCACATTGTTTTGAAGTGATATAAGTGCTTGTTCTTGCTCCTTAGTGAGATTACCTCTATTTGGAGTAATTTTCATATTCTAAATATCCTTAGTGGATGGATGGATCTCCTTCTCCCATCCTGTGTGTCCCCCTTGTGTCCAGCACAAGAAGGGCCCCCGTGGTTAAGCTCCATGCTACCCGGGGGCCTTCTCTAGATAGCGCCAGATGAGGGGAGACTTTATTTCCTCCCCTCACTAGATGGCGCTGTTATGTCTTGTGCTGTCGGTTAGAGTCCAGCGGCAATCCGTCTGTTTCCTTCCTGAACGTAAGTTCGGAGGTAGGAGATGACGCAAGCACATGTTGACGCACTTCCGGTAGTGCGGCCGCACGTGCGCGGCCTATAAGGACGCCGGGAATGGCAGCCGGCGCCATTCCTTTCTCTTCTTGGGGCTGTGACCTATGGTCTATCAGCCTCTGTAACCCTAGGATAACGAGCGGTTTTCGAAGGAGGATTTCCTCTCTCTTGGAACAATACCAGCTGTTTCTCCGCCATAGCCCACAGAAGGGTTACGCTTTACTTTGGGTATATTCTCTCCCCTTTGGGGTAAGTTCACTATAGCTATGTGGCTTTGCCTGATAGCATTTGTTTTTCCCTGGCTAAAAACCGTTTGTTTTGGTTTTTCTAGTTCAAGAATTTTATTTGAGATAACAAATGAAACAAAACAAGAAAAAACAGAGACAGAAAGTATACATCATACAAATGCCGTCATACAAATAATGATATGGTGGAGTGGATTCAACGATCAGGGGTTCATTGAAAAACCTAAATCATAACTCTAGGATCACTGTTGCTATAGCAAAGTATAGAGTTATCACAATTGACCAGTCTCCCCGGACACCCCGTCTGGGAACAATCTGTGTCGTGGGGGGAGTCGCTCAATCAGTGCAAGGATCTACGCTCCAATATGACATACAGGGGTGTAGTAACTTAGGTTGCATTTAAAGATGTGAATTACAGGAGGAAATTTAAAATTTAGACTGGCTGTCTCAAAGAGCTGTGGTAGTTAAGCCACGGGTAAGAAAAGAAACTGAGATAGAATTCCAGAAGAGAAGGAACTTAGATATAAGAGAGGGGGAAAGGAGAGAGGGAGAGAGGGAGAAGGGGAGGGGTGGGGGAGTCTTGTTCCTCGCCGGGGGGGAATAGTTTAGTGGTGAACAGACAATATAAGTATAAGGGGATGAAGGCATCATTTTATGGGAGAAGTAGTGAGTGATCAAAGTTGGCAGGAAGAAAATGTTCGGTCCAGGGGAGCCAAACTTTCTCGAATTTGGAAACATTATTAAGTATCGTGGCTTCTATCTTGGCATGGATCATTGCCTTGTTTTGGTTTTTTCTTTTTTCATGTAGAGATTTTTGAAGGGAATTTTATATACCGTTTGTTGGCTCAATAAGCCTGCCATTCTGATGCAAGGGGAAGTAGGACTTTTCGATGGAGAGGGATTTGTCCGGGGAACTGGCCTCTGAGAGGACCAAGTGTGTGCTGGTGTGTGAGTGTAATTCTATGTACAATGTATAAAAGTTATTCAAAATATATATGTGCAAGATGTTAGTTTGTCTATTATCTATTCTATAGATGGTGATATCTTTCCCTGAAGAAGGAAGTATTAAAGCTAATCCGAAACGCGTTGGAATGTACCGTGCCTCATAAATAATACAAGTCTTACCATACTGCAGCACTAGGGCTGGACTTACACTGCATGGTGATTCAACTGATTCATCAAACCACTAGACTTTCTGTCACTTTGGTAAACCTTTTCAATAACAGTCATCCCTTTTCTGTAAAGAACAAGGATCAAAGACTTTACTGTGCATCTGTCAATGCAGTTGGGAAGCTGTTCAGAGGTAGACAGATGTCTCATCCCTAGTCGTTCTCAATGACACATCTGCTTATTTATGGCCACCTTTAAGCCCTGATATTCAACCCGTGTGTATTGCTGCCAATCTGACAGCACACGGCCTTCCGGCCGGCTTCTGTCAAAGGGGCATGACCAAAGATGGTCTGCCGACTGACTCCCGATCGGCGCTCTCAACTTGAGAGCGCTGACTGGAATGTTCTGTTTGGAGGGGGCCCCCCTGTCAGAACACAATAGAACAGCAGGGGAGATTGAAGTACTAACATCAGATTGTTAGTAGAGCGGCTCCTACCTGAGCTGTCAGTTTTCTTTTCTTCAACCCGCTGCAAGATCACTCATCACCAGAAGGAACCTAGCATTGTCTAGATAGAGTACAGTGAATACTTTACACAGAGATTGGAAATAATTGTCTTATAGATAAAAAAAAGGGAAGAATAATATAAAGGAAAAAAAAGAAGAAATGAACTATCCATCCTTATTTTAATTCAAAGTGTATTTAATTTCATTCATTTTTATTTATATAAAAGTGGTTGTACAATTATAGAAAAATACAGCAAAAAATAGGCCCCCCAGGGCCTGCATAGATAAAACAGGAAAGTAATTCCAGGTTTTAGAATATCATGTAAATTACGTAGAAAGGCAATCAAGCAGTCCAACAATCTGTAGGTCTGACAGTGTCTATTGTACACAGAAGAGTGAAATAAAAAAACAATACTTTACCAAACAGAAATAGAGAGCTTTAAGTCCTTTGCAGTCTAAACATTCCAAAGTTTCCAGTGTTGGTCAAATATCCTTCGTTCCCCTTGTTTTTTAGATAGCAAGCTCTCATACATGTGGTGGTGTTGTACTATCTCTAAAACGTCTGATACATTGGGTGATAGATTATATCTCCATCATTGTGTTATAAGTAATCAAGTAGGTAACTAAGATATGAGTTACGATTTTGTGGCAATTAGATTTAAAAAGATCTATCCCCAAATTCAAGGTTGCCAGGCCTGGGGTAGGTAGTGTAAATATACCAATGATATCAGAGATAATATAAAATATCCTATTCCAATAACTAGTTAGGTGTTTTCAAGTCCAGAAAATATACATGCCCTACAGAGCCACATCCTCTCCAACATTGTGCAGGATGAGTAGGAAGAAATTTAGAGATTTAGAGGTGTAAGATAGCACCTCAAAGCAATTTTTTGGTATAATTCTCAATGATTGACACATTTAGAAGCATGGCATATTTCTCTGAAAACTAGCTGCCATTGTTAAGCAGTATAGAATTCCCCTAGTTCAGTTTCCCATTTTAGATATGGGGTGGACTTGCAAAAGGAAAGTTTTTCTTGGAGTAGGTTATAGAAGAGGAAGATGCCTCTAGTGGATAACAGTGATGTGTTATACACGGTGGGCCATTTATATGGATACACCTTAATAAAATGGGAATGGTTGGTGATATTAACTTCCTGTTTTTGGCACATTAGTATATGTGAGGGGGGAAACTTTTCAAGATGGGTGGTGACCATGGTGGCCATTTTGAAGTCGGCCATTTTGAATCCAACTTTTGTTTTTTCAATAGGAAGAGAGTCATGTGACACATCAAACTTATTGGGAATTTCACAAGAAAAACAATGGTGTGCTTGGTTTTAGCGTAACTTTATTCTTTCATGAGTTATTTACAAGTTTCTGACCACTTATAAAATGTGTTCAGTGTGCTGCCCATTGTGTTGGATTGTCAATGCAACCCTCTTCTCCCACTCTTCACACACTGATAGCAACACCGCAGGAGAAATGCTAGCACAGGCTTCCAGTATCCATAGTTTCAGGTGCTGCACATCTCGTATCTTGAAAAAACAAGTGTAAACAGCAGATGGCGCTAACCTG
>BLSH010361173.1:743189-758825 GCA_018402905.1 Glandirana rugosa | reverse complement strand
TCCCCTCACCTTCACGCCGTACGCACGGTCCCGGACTTCAACCCCCTCTCCGTTATCTATGAAGGTCACTATATAAGTGCCCCAGGTGGTACAGACTAGCAGTATCGGAAGATTGATAAAATCCTCAAAATCCCCCATAAACCCCTCTCAATACCCATATAACGAACCATTAGCAACCAGCAGACTTTCACCTAGGTCGTACTGGTTCAGAAAGACTTAAACAGTCTTAATAGCTCCCTCCACCGCTAGTCGAGGAGGTACAGGTAGTGAGACAAATCGGCCCGTTTGGTCAGAAACTCGCAACCTCCCGCATAAACAGAGGTCTCCCAACCCTACGTGTAAGCCCGACACAACTAGTACACGTAACGCTCCCTAAAGGATTTTCTCACAAAATCATGACAACTCACAACGTCATTCATAACCACTCTCCTCTTCAGTTACCCTATACACCACTGAACAACTTGATAACCCTAAAACTCCTAAAATAGTTAGAAGGCTATGACGATCAGACATGGTGGACCCCGTGAATATATCACTGGAAGTATCTATTGCCTCTCCCCCAACTTCAGGCCCTGGCACGCATGCCGCACTTCCACTCCCCTCTCCCCTCTTCCCCCCCCCACCCCCTTATCCCCCGTTCTCTACCTAAAACCTCAACAGACGCTCACCTTAGTAGCTAAATATGCAAAGCAATGAAGAAGAATAATTAACGGATACCACCCAATAAATGTGGAATTAATTCAGAATACTGCAATACCCGTGCTATGCCATATGTCTCTTCTAATGCATATGTAACTCTGTTATCGGTTTCTTTTTTGGTTGAATGTATCTGTACACTATATTAATCGACTAATAAAGTTTTATGGAATAAAAAAAAAACAATGAAAATGAAATATTACTTTAAAATGTTATTATATGAAGTAGGAAGAAAGGAGAATGTGTCCATTAGAGTATCTTACTGCATGTATAATTATTGACAATTCCTGCCACAAACAGATCTAAGGATAATGTAATGATCTGTGTGTCATACAATTGAAAGGCTTTTCTAGCTTCAATATTTTTATTAAAATAAGTGAAATTATTAGTTCCAAAGGTATGGTGAAGATGATATATTATTTTGACAAGAGTAACATAAAGCGTGCATACTGTTTTCACCAAATTGTGAAGTATCAGGACTAAATGCACAAAAAAAAAAGTGGACAGGCAGGCTCTTTATTGCAGAAGAGACATGCAATATCTCTTCTGCATTAAAAAAAAATACGTACCCATCTGTTTGCAATCCTCAGAGAAATATACACAGAGCTGTGTCAGGGTAAATGACTCCCACAGATCCACAGGAGTGACGTCATCCCGCACCGGCCAATAAAAAAAGCTGAAGACCGGCACCCAGAATATACCAGGGAGAAGAGGCAGGCTCCTGCAAGGGACTTTGTGGCTGTCAGACCATTGGAGAATAGGTGAGAATTCTTGCCATTAATTCCACTTTAAAAAGCAATTGCATAACAATTGCAAGTAACTATTCTCTTTCTCTTCTATAATGCTCATAGAAATCTGAGAAATCTGTATTTTATTTTACAATAACTCCTTATGTCACTTGAGTTTGTATTAAAACAAGCAGTGTGTAGATTTTCAGGTGCGACATTAATATTTAAATATGGCTCTTTTTTTGTAGGTATGACATTACCACCTTCCCAATACGAGCAACAGTGGTGATGAATGTAATCTTAAAGGAAACTTATGTCAAGAGAAATACATGGGTTGTCTTTTTTGAGACACCTTTTGGGTTGACTTTTTTCAATGGCAGCATAGTTTTTCTGGCTTAATGACTCAGAAGGTATTAATGCAAAAAAAGCAGAACCAAACAGCTAGCAGCTTCAAAAATAATCAGCAGTGGCAGCCTGAATATCATGACTGGTTTATTTTATTGTGTATGCATTTTTGTTAGTGGGAGCATTGGCATAGCTTTATGGCTTGCCTTAACGTGCATTGCATTAAAGTAAAACTATGGCCTCCATTTAAAAAAATGTGCATTTTAAAGAGATGTGTATTTACAGATTTTTTTTACTTCCTCTGTATAATCCTATAAATACCTGTTGAACCTGTTAGTGGAGTCTACCTAATGAAGCTTCCTGTGATGACAACTGTGCTGCACTGCTCCTTAATTCAGAGCAGAGTTGCCACTCTCATTTGGGCTGTTCCTGCTTGCACTACAGTGGGATGAAAACGTGTTACGGGATTGAATATTAAAATTGATTCACAAGCCTGTAGCTAATCCTGCTAATTTCTTTTGACAACACTGTCTCTATTTCTGAAACCCTCCCACTAAGGAGTGATAGTGGAGGATTTGACTTATGCATCACCTAGTAACTGGTTTTGGGACTTATTTAAACTGTCATATAGGAGCTTTAAGCTGTACTTCAAGGCAACCCTTTCTTGGGCTACCAATACACAAGACTGGACCAAAAAAATCTTACCTGCACTTTTTTTGCAGCGCAGCACACCACAACACATGATAGCATGTAATAGTGCATTGTGCTACAACATTGGTTCATTGAAGCTGCATTGATTTAGATTAAACAGGAGCTATTTATAACAAAATTACATCTCAATACAATGCACCACAGTATATACTTTGCCATGTGCTGCAGTAAGGTGCATTGAAACGTGAATTACCACAATACATATGTTTGTAGCCAACCTCAGGACTTTTATATAATGGAGAGCAGATACCACTGTCTGCTCTCCACAGGACACTGTGGTGTTTACTCCGCACTGTGCTTTGTGATTGTATTTTACATTGTATGTACATAAAATGCAGAGCATGGTGTAAAAGCTGTGGGGGAGGGTTCTCCCAGCACTTTTTCCTTTTTTTCTCCATTCATTAAAATGAACAGGGCTTTGCTTGCTTTGGGTCACTGGAAGATAGCATATTTGTTCTCTATCCACTTGCCGACCACCCCATAGCACAGTTACTCCTACAGGGCGGCCGTGCTGCGCAGGATAACGTATATATATGTGATCCTGCACTTCCGGGTATCGGGCGCAAGGGCAGACCCGTTGTCCAACAGCACCCACTGATCGTTTGGTTCACAGGCAGAAAACAAGGCAGATTGCTGTTCTGTCAGTACAGAAGGCATGGATCCTGTGTTCCTGTAAAGCAAAAGAAATAGAACTCTACCTACCTGGTACCTTAAAAAACTTTAAAATGAACACAGCAAAATCACATTGTTTAAACATCTCTCTCCCTGAAGGTATCCAAGACTTCCTTGCCGATAAATTTTCTTTACAATGGGCCCAACATTCTATTAATTACCTGGGGATCCAGATACCCAGGCAACTGGATACATTTTATGAATTAAACTGTCATCTGCTCTTGAACCTTAGGAGATGGTCCCCAATGCAGCATTCATGGCTGGGACAAATGTCCCTTTTTAAGATGGACATCCTCCCTAGATTCCTTCATATTTTGCAAACAAAGCTGATTTGGGTCCCATATTCTTTGTTTAGATCGACTAGATCTATGCCACTAAAACTCTGGCTAGATTTAGTTATGACTTGGTGAAGAGGTGAGACGCTGGTGGAACAGGCCTGCTGCATTTGGAATTATACCATATGGCGGAACTCCTCAGTAGGGTATTAGATTGGTTCCATCTCAGATCCATTAAGCAATGGGTAACTCTCGACTCGAGTCTGATCTATTGATTGCTTTATTGACCTCTCTTCCATGGCTTCTCCCAATGGATTGCCCATCTTCATCGCAGGTTTTTGATTTCTTCTTTCCGATATGTTTGGGACAAGGATTTCAGGACACATAATGTATCCTCACGTCCAGGGCCACTAACTCCAAAATTGGGCAATCTGGCATTTCCACCCGTTAGACAAGGGTTTTCTTTCCTGGCAACCACCACATCCATCACCTATTTGACATTCATTCTCAGACAGGGGCTTGAAACCCCTGAGAGAGCTAAGTTCTCACTCTAACCCTAAGGGAGCACAGTGGCTCCAATATTTTCAATAAGTAATTTTTTAAATAAGCTGAGTAGGGCGAGTTTTTGTAATGATTTGAATCGGTTTGAGGAGTTGTGACTCAAAATGCCCCCATGCTCTCTCTATAATATATGGCATTCTATTAGCACATGCATTTCCAGACTGCCCCTTCTATATCCAAGACTCGGAGAGAGAACTAGGCAAAAACATGATCCCTGAGGATTGGGATAAAGTGTCCTCACTCACTTTCAAATTATCTCTATCCTCCTACTCTAAGGAATGCAACTGTAAGATTCTTACAAGATGGTATCGTTGTCCCATCTTATTATTATTGTTATTATTATTATTATACAGTATTTATATAGCGCCGACAGTTTGCGCAGCACTTTACAATATTAGGGCAGACAGTACAATACAATACAATTCAATACAGGAGGAATCCGAGGGCCATCTTATTAAACATAATTAATCTGGCTATGTCTGACCAATACTGGATATGTGGTGAAAGAGGCACACTATTACATCTTTGGTTGTCCTGCCAGATTATAAAACCATTTTGATCGGCTATATTTAAACTCAGTCTTTGGTCACTGGCAAAAAATGGCTTGAGACACCAGAGGTAGCGCTTCTCTCCTTGATCCCGGGATCTATTAAATCCACCAAAAAGGGAATATTTAGATTTTTGCTCATGGCAGGTAGAGCTTTAATTCCAAAATATTGGAAATCCCCAGGAATACAAACAATACGGGAGTGGGTAGTGGAGATGAATCATACAATGCGAATGGAAGAGCTAGTATCCACAGCAAAAAAAATTACCTTAAATGTAAAGAGTCTGGACTCCATGGCTGGAGTTTCTTGAATCTCCTCAGTTTAAATCTGTTCTAAATAGTTAAAACTCTCTCTGTCAGATGTTATTTGTTTGAGGTGATGGGTTTTTTTCTTTTCTTCTTTATTTTTCTGTTTATTTTGTTTAACTTTCAGTTGTCAGAAAAGTTGGCATTGGTAGTCATTGCTTTGTAGCAATATATTTGCGCAATCCCTAGCCTCCCAAATGTTGAAGGACATGAAGGTATATTGTAACACATACTATGGGTGGCCACTGAATACTTAGGTCAAGGTTAATAAGCAATGTTTTTTTCTTTCTTTTCTTTTTCTTTGTACAATACCATATCCTTTTTTTCCCTTTTTCTCAATAAAAATATATTAAACTACTGATCATTCGGTACACGGGCATAAAACAAGGTAAACAAGGCAGATTGCCGTTCTGTCAGTACAGAAGGCATGGATCCTGTGATCCTGTAAAGCAGGAACACCGATCCATGCCTTCCACTAGTAAAAGCACCTCCCCCACTACAGTGCATCACCAGCTAGGCACCCATTTAACCCTTTGATCACCCCTGATGTTAATCCCTTCCCTGCTAGTGTCATTAGTACAGTGGCGGTGCATATTTTTAGCAATGATCACTGTAATAATGTCACTGGTCCCCAAGAAGGTTATTAAAGTGTCAGTTAGGTGTCCAATTTGTCCGCCACAATATCGCAGTCCCGCTAGAAGTCACTGATCGCCGCCATTACTAGTAAAAAATAAATAAATATATAAATAAATAAAAATTCAATAATTATATCCCATTGTTTATAGACGCTATAACTTTTGCACAAACAAATCAATATATGCTTATTGGGATTTTTTTTACCAAAAAATATGTAGCAGAATACATATTGGCCTAAATTGTTGAAGAAGACAGATTTTTTCAATTTTTTTATTGGATATGTTTTATAGCAAAAAGTATAAATTATTGTTTTTTTATTCAAAATTGTTGGCCATTTTTTTTATAGCTGAAGATGGGATCAAATACCACCAAAAGAAAGCTCTATTTGTGGGGAGGAAAAGGACATCAATTTTATTTGGGTACAGCATTGTGCAACTGCGCAATTGTCAGTTAAAGTAACACAGTAACGTATCACAAAAAATGGCCTGGTTAGGAAGGGGAGTAAATCTTCCGGAGGTCAAGTGGTTTTAAAGGTTTCAAACGTTTCTTTGAAAAACAGCAATATGTCCATGGTAAGATGACACCGTTGCTAGATAACTTGAATCCTAGATCCAGGTATATATTTAATTCCATAATACATGTGAAGTTTTTTGTATAAACTGCTAACACACATACACTTTACCCTGTTAAATACACTTTTTTCCTTGTGCTGAAGGCACTGAACTCTTCAGCACAATGCTCAGTCTCAGAGAACAGTAGAGGCGAGTATGGTTGTAACTTCAACATTTGACAGATCTTATTATACAGGGCAGCAGGATAGCAGCATCTACATGTAGGAAAGATGTGTGGGTGTACAGTATAAGCTATTCAGTCTTTCTGAAGCTGAGGAAGGGGAGATCATTAAACCATTTTTCAGAAAATACATAGAAGGGATGGTGTCAGCGCCAAGCTACTCTCACATTTTCTGATAGGATTAATTACTTCAAGATATACACTGAGCAAAATTATAAACGCAACACTTTTGTGTTTGCCCCTATTTATCATGAGCTGAACTCAAAGATCTACAACTTTTTCTATCTATGCAAAAGGCCTATTTCTCTCAAATATTGTTCACAAATCTGTCTAAATCTGTGTTAGTGAGCACCTCTCCTTTGCAGAGATAATCCATCCACCTCACAGGTGTGGCATATCAAGATGCTGATTAGACAATACGATTATTGCACAGGTGTGCCTTAGGCTGGCCACAATAAAAGGCCACTCTAAAATGTGCAGTTTTACTGTATTGGGGGGTCCGGGGGGGGGGGGGGGTCCAAAAGCCAGTCACTATCTGGTGTGACCACCATTTGCCTCACGCAGTGAAGAACATCTCCTTCACATAGAGTTGATCAGGTTGTTGATTGTGGCCTGTGGAATGTTGGTCCATTTCTCTTTAATGGCTGTGTGAAGTTGCTGGATATTGGCAGGAACTGAAACACGCTGTCGTATACTCCAATCCAGAGCATCCCAAACATGCTCAATAGGTGACATGTCCGGTGAGTATGCTGGCCATGCAAGAACTGGGATGTTTTCAGCTTCCAGGAATTGAGTACAGATCCTTGCAACATGGGATAGTGCATTATCATCGTCAGGGACCGGTGTGACCAGAAATGTGTGGACTGCAACAGAGTGTACTAGACACAGGTAAAATGTAAATTATATGATTTAGTATATTATAAATGGACAACAAGAAAACGCACCTCCAATATAGTGAATAGTGAAAAACAACCAGTAAGTAAACCAACAGTGAACACATAATAAATAACAGACTAAATGCAATATGTACAGCGCAAGAGATAACCAAATCATAAACGTGCCAGAGCCAGGGTCATACATAGGAGATCAAGCAGGAGGGAGCTGGGAACAAATAGTAGAGGAAAAGGGAGTCAGGAGCTTGACTGAGCGGGTAGGAATGGATCAGGCTGCAGCATCAGGGTCAGAGTCCAGGGACAGGAGACGGGAAACAGGCTTCAGGAATACAGGAACACAGATCAGGGGCACAAGGAGACAATACCAAGGCAAAGAATCACAGTATTAACCAGGTTTAAATATGCTTCCTGCAATCAGCATCAGGTGATGCCTGATTGCAGGGATAATGTCAGCACCTGACTGCCGAGAGACACATGCTGGTGGACACCGGAACTGCAGCACCACCAGCAGGTGAAATCTTTACCGACCGTCAGCCTAGGACTGCTGAGGGACACCCGCTGGTGGACACCAGAACTGCAGTCCATAGGTCTGAGAGCTACAGTGCCACCAACAGGTGAAACCGTTCCTGACAATCATGCCGCAACATGAGGTGATGGTCGTGAATGAATAGCACAACAATGGGCCTCAGGATCCCATCATGGTATCTCTGTGCATTCAAAATGCCATCAATAAAATCCTGTGTTCGCTGTCCATAGCATATGCCTGCCCATACCATAACCCCAAAACCACCATGGGCCACTCGATCCACAACGTTGACATCAGCAAGCCGCTCCCCCACCCAATGCCATACACACTGTCTGCTATCTGCCCTGTACAGTGAAAACCAGGATTCATCCATGAAAAGAACACCTCTCCAAAGTGCCAGATGCCATTGAATGTGAGCATTTGCCCACTAAAGTCAGTTCAATGACGAACTGCAGTCAGGTCGAGACCCCGATGAGGATGACGAGCATACAGATGAGCTTCCCTGAGACGGTTTCTGAAAGTTTGTGCAGAAATTCTTTGGTTATGCAAACCGATTGTTGCAGCAACTGTCTGGGTGGCTGGTCTCAGATGATCTTGGAGGTGAAGATGCTGGATGTGGAGGTCCTGGGCTGCTGTGGCTACACATGGTCTGCGGTTGTCAGGCTGGTTGGATGTACTGCCAAATTCTCTGAAACGCCTTTTGTAGATGGGCAACAGCTCTGGTGGACATTCCTGCAGTCAGCATGCCAATTGCATGCTCCCTAAAAAATTACAACATCTGTGGCATTGTGCTGTGTGATAAAACTGCACATTTTAGAGTGGCCTTTTATTGTGGCCAGTCTAAGGCACACCTGTGCAATAATCATTCTGTCTAATCAGCATCTTGATATACCACACCTGTGATGTGGATGAATTATCTCAGCAAAGGAGAAGTGCTCATTAACACAGATTTAGACAGATTTGTGAACAATATTTGAGAGAAATACGCCTTTTGTGTACATAGAAAAAGGCGTAGATCTTTGAGTATAGCTCATGATAAATAGGGGCAAACACATTTATAATTTTACTCAGTGTAGTTAAAAACTAATAGCACTGATGATGTTTGCCAACATTGACTGCCATTTTTTCTACCCAAACATTCTTTTTATAAAATTTCACTGACCATAATAAATATATGTACTTGGCAAAGCTTATGTTTCTAATTATTCCAACATGGGGTGGCATGCCCCTTAAGTGCCTTGTTATACAAAATTGTGGAAGATCCATACATCCTGTAAGCACTAGTCTGTGTTTTTAGGTGAACCAGTTAACAGATTTATTTCTTTTTTCTTGTAGTTTGATAGCAGGCAACTATATGTGCTATAGAGGGACCTATGAGCTTTGTGTTTGCTGCAAATTACTCTGACCCTTTCAGCTGAATATACGTTTGGATCATCCTCCCCTAAGCTTTGACATTTCACATAGTTCAAAGCAGAATCAGATCACAGAATTAGAGAGAGATTGCTATACTACATAGCTTAGGGATATACAGTATATGAGTAGTGCAGCAATAGAGTGCTGATGTGGAAGCATGCTATTAGACATAAGGGTTCTGTTTGCAGGAATCCACAGGAATAATTGGGAAATGATACAAAGAGCTTTGCAGCAAATTAAATTATTGTAACATTGTTCACAGTTGGTATAGATCTTAGCTTAAGCTTGCCAAAGAAGATGGGCAGATGTCTCCCAAGAAAGGATGATCTGTTTGCCTGCACTAGGGTTGGTACCAGCCACTGTTTCTCAATCGTGTCCTCTTAAAGTATGACTACATCCTTTTTCTTTTTTTAATTTTGAATACAGTGAATGGAGTTGAGAGAGGTTAGATTTGTATTGCTGTCTGAGTAAAAGTGAAAGAATTTTCAAATTTGGAATTAGCCCCAGAACAGGAATAGAAGAGAAATATTCCTATGTGCATGCCTGTTCCTGTGACCCTGTGACAACCTGAAATTTCCCCAACTTTTGGGAAATTTCCTCTCACTTTCTGTTGTGGCTGTGGATCAGGAAGTGAAGGGAAATCTCCCCAATGGTACACAGAGTCCAAAAATATAACTGACAGGAGTTATAACCCTTCCTTACACCATCTAAAATGAAACAGGTAAAAAAAAAGTTTGATTTTAGGTCTACTAAAAGAAGAAGTCTCGCTTACTTTTATCACATTTTTCTGCATGATCTCCCCGTCCCCCACTCCCACCACTGTTTGACCACGCAGCAAGCATTGAGAATCATAACTAATACGCCTTGGTTGGTGGCACTAATCTCCAGATCCATGGGTTTGCCAGAGACACACTAAAGCCTGGTACGCACTAACAGTTTCTTTTTTCATGCAAACCAGCGGGTTGCACGAAAAAAAGCTGACAGCTCTGGCTGGAGCCACTGTACTAACCATGCGAGGTTAGTTTAGGGATCTCCCCTGCTGAGCTGTTGTGGTCTGACAAGGGAATGTCCCCCAATCAGAACACTTCGATCAGCGCTCTCCGCCATTGGCTGAGAGCACTGATTGGGAGTCAGTTAGCTGCTGGTTTTCCAGCATGTACGTCCTCCAGAAGTAAGTCAAACGGCTGGCTTCTGTCGCACAGACCGACATACACAAGACCCAAATAAAAATACAAGGGGAGGGGGTGTGTCAGGTCACCTTTTCCAGTCATGCACATAGCAGAGCTTTGCCTATACTCCAGAGCACTGCATGTGACTCAGGAATCATCTAGGGAGAATGATGCCTGTTTTATTGATGTCATCATGCAACACAGATGCGCCTATGCTCATTACACAAGGGGGCAATAGTGGCAGCTGAGTAAGGATAGGATCACATCTATGCATGTTGGAAACACATGCAAAATTGCATGCTTCACCAACGAGCACAGAAACATGCTGGCCTTCAGCAGACAAACAACGCCGGTGCTATTAATTACACATTTTCACATACACCACCATAAGGTTCAGTGTGGCATATTTTTTGGGACTTCTTTTTCTGCTTTTCTCATTCATAGGGCAGCAGACACTGAAATTAATGGGCTTACCTTCATGCGGAGTGCAGGACCGGCCAAAAATGCACAGAAAAAGTTATTTGTACATGAATTTCTGGACTCATTATTTATTTTTATGATTATAATGATCACGAGAGTCCTCCTTTAATACCTTTCTCTTCTCTTGTAATTAAGAAGAGGGATGAATCATTGAGGTCTAATAGAGAATTTTCAACAATTAAGAAGATCTCTCCTAGCAATAGTGATTTCTTCTGACGCTGGACGTTTTTATTATCTTAGGATAACCTTATGTGCCCAGTTCTTGCTAGAGCATATTGCTAGAGGATATCATATGAGCCCTTTTATAATCAACCTTAGTAATATGCCTTGCATTGCTAATCTATAAATCTAAATATTTTAGATTGAATATTGTATTTATTGCTAGATATGTTTTGTTTGTGTATTGGTAATATTTTATAAAGTGCCCAAGATGGAGAGCAGAGACTTAAAGCGGAGTTCCATCCAGAAATTTTTTTTACATAATTCAAGTCCTTTGCCTATATAGACTTACCTTTGAAGGAAAAAAAATGTTTTAAGTTGCTTGTTGCTAAGTGGTCTCTGTAATCTGCCCCTTTTAGGTCCTAGGCTCTTCTCCTCACTTCCTGCTTCCCCTGGCCTCCTGGGAGATGTGACTCATCATTTCCCAGGAGTCAGTGGGCTTCCCTGCACTGTAAAATCATGTTATTTCCAGACAGGAAATGACGCGATTTAAGGCGGACCGAGATTGAAGAGTGCATGATGGTTACCCACCATGCACTTCTTTCAGGAAGAGATGCCAGGAGACTACGGATGGGCTTCAGATGCCCTCACCTAAATGGAAAAGTCCAGCAGTGAGAGAAACAAAATTGTGAGTAAAAAATATGTAAAATATGTAAAAAATGTAATTACTAGGCGGTTTGAAAGTAAGGAAACAAAAGGTTACATCTATTTAGTATTAAAAGAGTGGATGCCAAAAAAAAAATTTCTGGGTGGAACTCCGCTTTAAGCCCCGTACACATGATCAGAAAACCGTATTGAAAATCCCGCTTTTGAAGCGATCGCAAGATAGTAAGATCGTTAGTACAGAGCTTTCGAGAGCCGATCATGACAGTTCATCCAATGTTTTCCGTCCGGACATAATTGGACATGCAAGAAAAATGTTCTCCCACGGTGCCAGCGTACGATTTTCGTTTCATCAGTACAGCTGTCATTCGGAAATACAATACAAATACACTACAACACATCACAGCACATCACTTCAGATTTTTTATTCTGTCATGCGAGAATTTTTGTGACTAAAGTAAACTCTTCCAATTCATTCTGCGATTAGCATGCGAAAAAAATGGATGATCATTCGTCCGATAATCTCATTGTGTGTACTGGGCATTAGTACCAGCATGCTGATAACCGAAAGTGTCACTGTACTGTGCATTCTAGTTTAACGCGCATGCAGGAGTCTTCATTTCCTCTCCTAACTGTCCAGTAAAGATCAATGCACTGTTGCTGGTAAATAGGTGGATGCTGGATGTGTCACAAAATAAAACAATGTTGCATACAATGATCCAAAAACATTTTTGGCTGTGCTCCAGGCATGCTGGCTCCTACTGTATATTAGTCCTCAGAAGTGACATCTATTTGAATGTAAGATTTACTAAAATGACATTTCAAAATGATGAGGCTGAATATAATTTAAAGCCTAACTCCAGCCAAACCTATTTATTTTGACCCCATGTGACATGTTACACCCTAATTATCGGTACAACATGCAACATGGTAAGAAAGATGGAGTTAGCCTTAAGTATTAAAAACATGAAAGAAAGGTGTACTCATTTATTTTACTTTTTTTTTTTTTCATCAACAATAAAGGTCTGACAGGAAGCTCATTTTGTATTACTTTTTTTTTTGCCATAAATTAAATCATAAAAGCAGTTTCAAAGCAGCAAAAGCTAACTCCACTGAATTTTTCTCTTTGACATAGCCCATCATTCTGCATCCAAATGACATTAAAGACAACTAAAATGAGCATATTCTATTCGCTGCATATAGTTACTGACTTGCTTAATTGGTTGATATGTTCAATAAAATAACTGGCTTAAACTGCCAACAACAGTAATAAAGAAGACATCTGGGAGAACATTGTAAGCATTGTTAACTGTGCACATCTTTTTGGTACTATTTCACTAAATCTTTGGACATTTCAGCCAATATGCCAAAGGCTTTAAAGTACATCATAAGCTTCAAACGCAAAACTCTCTTCCTGAACACCAGCCAAAAGAAAGAATTTGTTACTCAGTGGAGTTTAACATGCCATATGCTGTAGCAAGACATCAATATACTATAAATCACTAGCTTGAGAAAAAAAGGGAATAGCAGTGACCCACTTTAGGACAATGAGTCCTATTGGCAAATTGTTCACTTTATGTTGCCAGTCCAGGAAGTCACTTGAGAAATAAAATTCACTTAACTAAGAGGCATAGATGTGTAATTCATAAGAATGAAGAGTAGACAGTTTGAGTAGATAATGGAACTTACTTAATGCATTGTGCAAAGAGCACAGAGGTGATTCAGCCTGTAGACAACAGAACCATACTAAGCAGTAAAGCCCTGAAGCTGACTATACCAAAATTAGAAAATAGTGCGCAGCCCATAAGATTTCTGTGACAAGCCCACCATGCTCAAGGTACAAAGAATATCCAAAGATAATCTTTACCCGCTTGCCGTCAGTCACTGCTACAGGGCGGCAGCTTTGCGCCGCATCACGTATATATATATATGTGATTCCAGACTTCCGCCTGCAGGGGGCATGCACGCACCACAGGCTGGCAGCTTCTGCTGTGACAATTCACAGCAGAAGCTAATCGGCGGGTGCCGGCATTCAATGTCCTCCGGCACACTCCAATCGTCGGCAATACACAGAGAACTGAGATAAGCTCATGTAAACAAGGCATATCTCAGTACTGACAGGGAGGGAAGGAATGGATTCTGTGTTCCTGCAAAGCATTACTTCGCCTAGTAATGTGTCAGTTAGTGTCAGAATGGCCGTCGCAATATCGCAGTCCTGCTATAAGTTCCCCGATCACCGCCATTACTAGTATAAAGAAAAAAAAAATATACCCCATAGTTTGTAGACACTATAATGTTCGCGTAAACCAATCAATATACTCTTATTGGGATTTTCTTTACCAAAAACATGTAGCAGAATAAATATTAGCCTTAATTTATGACGATATTAGATTTTTTACATTTTTTTATTGGATGTGTTTTATAGCAAAAAGTAAAAAGTATTATTCTTTTGTTTATAATGCAAAAAATAAAAAAGTGCAGTGGTGATCAAATACCACCAAAAGAAAGCTCTATTTGTGGGAAAAAACTGCATCAATGTTATTTTGGTACAGTATTAAAGTAACACAGTGCCGTATTGCAAAAAATGACCTGGCCATGAAGGGGGTCAAGCTTTCAAAGGTCAAGTGGTTAACACTGATATATGGCCATAGATGGCTCATATTTGAGCCATGGGTGGCCCTTAAAACACCCCCTGACTCAAAAAAAGTTTATTTAAAATTTGACTGAAACAAATCTCCCTTGGGTTCCTCTTAAGCCTCGTACACACGGGACGACGATCATATACAACAGGTCGTACTAACGACCATTGTATGCGATATCGATCGTTCGCATGCGCGATTAGAACAGTCGAACATACAACGGTCGTACAAGGGAGTTGTATGAGCAAACTAGAAAACTTGGTCGTATCAACAAGCGCTCATACGACCGTTGTATTGTGTGTACAGAGAAGTTGGTACAAGTTGTATTGTGCAAAACACGCATGCTCAGAAGTCAGGAATGGCCGTATGCTAATTACATGCCCCTGAACGTTCTTTCTGTGGTCGTATGATCGTGTAGTGCAGTCAGTATGCAAGTTACATTATCCAACATACGATTTGCGACGATCATACGTACGATCGTCGTCCCGTGTGTACGAGGCTTCAGAGCACATGATGTGTAGCCTAATAGATGTGATCACTCACAAAAAACATTCGCTGCATCTCCTCCCATATAGTTCCTGGCCTAGGTGGTCCCACATAACTTATTCCCACCTGCCATATTTTCACTTTTAACCTCTTGTTTTCCCTTGCAGGCCCAGGGCAAACAAACATGGGTGGGAATGTCTGTTTAAACATGTTAGAAATATACGTTGGAACACCACAACTGAAAAAATGTGCTTTGTTTGCTGGAGTTTACAGAGAAATGTAACCACTATAGTCAGTTCTCTAGCATAATACGCTGCGGTAAATGAAAAGTGGAATGAATCGTATTTGATGAAAACTGTGTGTGAAACTATAGCAGAGCGAAACCATATCCCTGTTCTTCTCTATGCTGTAGTTTCACACACAGCTTCCAGATGTTTGCAGAACAGTGATATCATATCACTGTTCTGCAAACATCTGCAAACTGTGTGTGAAACTATAGCAGAGCGAAACCATATCCCTGTTCTTCTCTATGCTGTAGTTTCACACACAGCTTCCAGATGTTTGCAGAACAGTGATATGGGTTCGCCCTGGTTTTTGTTAAAGTGTTACACAGACTTTCCAGATGTTTGCAGAACAGTAGTTCAGTTAGTCCCGGTTTCATTTAAAGTGACACACAGACTTTCCAGATGTTTGCAGAACAGTAGTTCAGTTAGTCCTGGTTTCATTTAAAGTGACACACACAGTTTCCAGATGTTTGCAGAACAGCAGTTCAGTTAGTCCCGGTTTTATTTAAAGTGACACACAGACTTTCCAGATGTTTGCAGAACAGTAGTTCAGCCCTGATTGACTTGACGACAAGACGTTTGTAGACCTTTCAGACACACAGTGAAATTTATTTTGGCCCTTATTGACTTGATGACAAGACGTTTGTAGACCTTT
>BLSH010361173.1:726304-741638 GCA_018402905.1 Glandirana rugosa | reverse complement strand
CAACGCAAAAAAAAATACATCGTTCTAGTCGTTTAAAAGTCCTTCGTAATGTACGTTTAATTAAAAACACGTGTGTTTGTATTATATTATGGGTAAAAAAACCATGTTATAGTTTCTCCTACACCGTAGTTCATTTATCTATGGTTTGTACAGTTCTAAATTTTAACACGTACGGACACTTTACCACTGTTTGATGTTAAAGATTTTAACAGGTATCCACTGGTAAAATTTCGTAAATGTCCAATGGACAAATTGCAATTTACACTCAATACCACTATCTTAATAACGAGAGTAAGACTTGCCTAAAAGTTCGGGTCCCCATTGATTTCAATGGGGTTCGGGGTCCGGGACAAAGTTCGGGTTCTGTCCGGACCCGAACCCGGACTTTGTCCCGAAGTTCGGCCAAACCACCAGAACCCGGACTTCTAGAAGTTCGCTCAACTCTGCTCATAATCAAATGCAGTCTGCAAATGTACATGTAGGTCCAGCACGCATATGTAAATGGTGATTGCACCACACAAGTAGGGTATCACTGAGAATTTCAGAATGAGAGCAATAATTCTATCACCATAACTCACATTTAACGTTAAACAGGTAACCTGTAAATGCTTTAAAATGGTCACCTATGGACAATTTTAGAAATTGTAGTTTGTCACCATTTCACAGGCATGCACAATTTTAAATCTTGACATGTTTGGTATCTATTTACTTGATGCCACATCCTCTTTGATATTGTACCAAAAAAATGGGTATTATATTATGTTTGTGTGCACAAAAATTAATTTGCATGTAATGCTTCCTGAAAATTTGCTGATCTTGCTACATAAAAAAAAACGCAACTGCCACCATTTTATTTTCCAGGGCCTCTGCTTTCAGAAAATATATAATATTTTGGGGATCTAAGTCATTTTCTAGAAAAAGCATGCTGATTTTTCCATTTATATATGATAAATGTCAAAATTACCCCAAACAGCAAGAGGATTGGGTGCCGAATTTGAACTCCATTAAAGTGTGCTGAATGTTAAAAAACAGTAATTACTATTTTCTAAAATATTAGGCAAGAGATTGTCAAACAAATGGCATTATTGAGGGTGGGGGCGGGGGCACTGCCCTGGAGAACATGTACCAAAGCAAAAAAAGTATTAGGAAAGTCAGTTAAACAGAGAGCAGCGGATTTAGCAATACTTAAAGGGCAACATTAAAAATACAAAATTCCTTTAAATAACATGCCTGGGGATGCATTTAAATTTAAATTGGCAGTTAATGTCAGTTCCCAGCTGCTTCCTTTTGTTTGGTTGTTTGTTTTATTTGTACACAAACACTCAAGGATTCCCTTCATCTATACCTGACCTTTATCCCAGATGAGGGTCTGTTATATATATTAGTGGGGAACCCCACAGATAAAGAGAAAATGATGTAAGGTTCCCCTAAACATAAGGAGTCTGATGGATGTCAAGCAGCTCTGCTCATTCCTCTCCTTTCCTGGCTATCCTGGCACAGATAAGGTCCAGTATGGATTTTGAGGGAACCACACACTTTGTGTTTTTTTGCATGCACACCAGGCCCCAATTTGAAGAGGCAAAATAAGGTTATTGCTTTATGTGTCTAAACCAGTCCATTAGTTGAACGTTTTTTGTAAATATGTTACCTGCAAGAGAAAGTAGTGTGTGTTTGCCAAAATGCAATGTAAGAATACATCTATGAGACACGACTATGCATCTGTAATTGAAATTTCAGGAAATAGTAGGACATCCAAGACAGCTGGATTTTTGCAGCAGGCTATCCAGCAAATAACTCCCTAAAATAAAAATATAAATTTCACATTATACTTACCTTTTATGGTCATGGATGGATTTCCCATTAGGCACTGTAGGCATTTGCCTACAGGTGCCCTTCTTAGAGGGGCGCCCGTCTGTATGAGGGTTTTTTTTCCTTTTTTTTTTAAACCATTGCCCAGGGCCGACACCAGCAGCATAAGGCAATTTTGACAGCTGTTAGGACACCAGGATAGACCAGCCACAGGGAGAGGACACAAGCCAGGGATAGTGATTCCTCCCCCTACCTTCTCCCCCAGCAGCTGATCGGGCACTCACTCCTATTCAGAACATCCCAGAGGCAGAACCTGCTGCTGTCCTTGCATATTAATTGGCTGACACTCGGGGAAGGGGTGTGGCTGGCCTCGGAATTGAAGCCACCCAGAGAGCAACACGAGGGAACTGAGTGTGCTGTGTAGCCTGTGGACTCTGAATGAATGAACTAATCTGCAGTGCCCGAACATCATATCACATTATACTACAGGTCATACACCCTGACATCAGGAGATTCTCGTTAGGGATGAAGAGGATGATGGTAAAAAAGGTTGGTGGGGATGAGGATGATGAGTGAATATGGATTATGGATAGAGGCTGCTGGAGGAATGAGGATGATGATGGAGAGAGGGATGAAGATGGATCATGTGGTGATAATAGAGGGATGACTGAGGAGAGAGCACAAAGAGAATACAAGGATAAGGATGATGACTGGGTTACAAAGCAAAAAAGCATGATGATGATTTTAAAAAGGGATGGGGATGATTATGGAGAGGGAGTTGAAGATGATGATAATGAGGATAGATGTGTGATAAGAATCCAGGGTTGGGGATGATGGAGTTACATTGTTGGAGAGGGATAAGGATTATTCTGGAGGGGGATGAGGATGATAGAGTTACATTGTGGAGAGGGGTGGGGATGATTCTGGAGATGGATGAGGATGACTGAGCTACATTGTGGAGAGGGGTAAGGATGATTCTGGAGAGGGATGAGGATGATGGAGTTACATTGTAGTGAGGGATGAGGACAATTCCGGCAAGGGATGAGGATGATGGCGTTACGTTGTGGAGAGGGATGAGGATGATTCTGGAGAAGGATGATTCTGGAGAGGGATGAGGATGATGGATTTACATTGTGGAGAGGGATGAGGACAATTCTGGCAAGGGATGAGGATGATGGAGTTACGTTGTGGAGAGGGATGAGGATGATTCTGGAGGATGAGGATGATGGAGTCACATTGTGGAGAGGGATGAGGACGATTCTGGAGAGGGATGAAGATGATGGAGTTACATTGTGGAGAGGGATGAGGACAATTCTAGCAAGGGATGAGGATGATGGAGTTACATTGTGGAGAGGGATGAGGATGATTCTGGAGAAGGATGAGGATGATGGAGTTACATTGTAGAGAGGGATGAGGATGATTCTGGAGAGGGATGAGGATGATGGAGTTACATTGTAGAGAGGGATGAGGATGATTCTGGAGAGGGATGAAGATGATGGAGTTACATTGTGGAGAGGGATGAGGACAATTCTAGCAAGGGATGAGGATGATGGAGTTACATTGTGGAGAGGGATGAGGATGATTCTGGAGAAGGATGAGGATGATGGAGTTACATTGTAGAGAGGGATGAGGATGATTCTGGAGAGGGATGAGGATGATGGAGTTACATTGTAGAGAGGGATGAGGATGATTCTGGAGAGGGATGAAGATGATGGAGTTACATTGTGGAGAGGGATGAGGACAATTCTAGCAAGGGATGAGGATGATGGAGTTACATTGTGGAGAGGGATGAGGATGATTCTGGAGAAGGATGAGGATGATGGAGTTACATTGTAGAGAGGGATGAGGATGATTCTGGAGAGGGATGAGGATGATGGAGTTACATTGTAGAGAGGGATGAGGATGATTCTGGAGAGGGATGAGGATGATGGATTTACATTGTGGAGAGGGATGAGGACAATTCTGGCAAGGGATGAGGATGATGGAGTTACGTTTGTGGAGAGGGATGTGGATTTTCCGGAGAAGGGTGAGGATGATGGAGTCACATTGTGGAGAGGGATGAGGACGATTCTGGAGAGGGATGAAGATGATGGAGTTACATTGTGGAGAGGGATGAGGACAATTCTGGCAAGGGATGAGGATGATGGAGTTACATTGTGGAGAGGGATGAGGATGATTCTGGAGAGGGATGAAGATGATGGAGTTACATTGTGGCAAGGGATAAGGACAATTCTCGCAAGGGATGAGGAAGATGGAGTTACATTGTGGAGAGGGATGAGGACGATTCTGGAGAAGGATGAGGATGATGGAGTTACATTGTAGAGAGGGATGAGGATGATTCTGGAGAGGGATGAGGATGATGGATTTACATTGAGGAGAGGGATGAGGATGATGGAGTTACATTGTGGAGAGGGATGAGGACGATTCTGGAGAGGGATGAAGATGATGGAGTTACATTGTGGAGAGGGATGAGGACAATTCTGGCAAGGGATGAGGATGATGGAGTTACATTGTGGAGAGGAATGAGGACGATTCGTGAGAAGGATGAGGATGATGGGGTTACATTGTGGAGAGGGATGAGGACGATTCTGGAGAAGGATGAGGATGATGGAGTTACATTGTGGAGAGGGATGAGGATGACTCTTGAGAGGAATGAGGGTAATGGAGTTACATTGTGGAGAGGGATGAGGATGATTCTGGAGAGGGATGAAGGTTTTGCACATATTTGCACTTTTCTCAATGGTTCTCATACCTCATATATTTGAAACGTGTAATACTTATTTTATTTTTATTCTGAGTTAAAATATTTTATAAAGAAACTGTCTTTTTTTTGGGGGGGTACTTAAGAATTCTCTGCCTATAGACTCCTGAGATGTAAATCTGGCCCTGCTTACGGTGTGTTGATTAGAAGTTATTGGAGTTATTTTGCTACTTAGAACCAGAACAAGACAGATACATACTCATGTGAGGCACCTGCCTCAAACACTACATCAGGGCAGAGCAGCTGGGCACTTTTTACCCAGGCAAAATGGCCCTCATTTTTTAATATTCAAAGTTTGTCTGTCAGTTTGACAGATGGGTCCCTCTGTGTATCTGAAACAGTGACAGCGGCTCCCATGCAAATGAAGCCTACAAACATTACAAAATAAAATGGTTACAGTGTATTTTGGTTAAAGGGTGTATGAAAGAAGCTTGTAAATACTGGCCGTGGATGTTATTCAACTATATTGTTAAAATGTTTTTTGCTTAGTGCTTATGTGCAAATAGTTTGCTCTGGGTATAATGTCAATTCTAAGAAACCTGCTTATGTAAAAAGCCTCTTTTTCCTTTAGCATTCTTTGTCTGATTTGTAATGCTTATATGTAATTTTTTCTGTTTTTGGCGTGACACATTAAAAATAAACATTTTTTTTAAAGATTTCTTTGTTTAAAGCCCAACTCCAAGCACACAAACTTCCAAGGGTCCATTAAGTCCCACATTCCATTGCTTCCAATTCAATCATGTTTTCTTCTACATTACAAAAATGATTGATAAAAGCACCCGCGCTGACCACCGTAATTTAGTAAATCGGGTAGTTTGAGATCCAAACAATAACCCCAGCTGAGAATCTCACCACTCCTAGTATACGTTGGGGTGTAGTTCCTCAAGGTATTGGAACAACATACAAAACAGGGATTAGAGATCACCAAGAAACCTTCTAGAAGAACATCATGGGCATAAAAACTACAGCTTTATTAATTGTTAGAAAAAGTCAAATTACAAAAACTACCACGTGTGCAAAAATATTAAAATTTGACAACGTTGTCAAACAGCTCAGGGGTCCTGCCAGCAGCACACCACATACCACTTATATACCCCACACAACATGCGATACATCTGCTGGGACAATTGACACATTGATCAATAATGGAGTGGAGGGAATGAATATTGATAGGGCCCAGGGTGTCCTGAGTTTGGCTCATTCCTCACTAAGTCATCCCTGGAATAGTGCACCAGATGCGGACTACAACAGTCAATTCCTGCAGGACTCTGCAACAGGGGGAATTAGCAGATCTCCCAATATAAATGGAACATTTAGGCTGGATGGATAGAAAAAGGCTTTCTTCTATATTAGACAAATCTTTTCTTTTACACACCAGGACTAGTACCCAGTGCATTATGTAATTGTGAATCTAGGTATGTATTTGAGGCTTCTAGATTGGGCTTTTAAATACATTGGTGCAGCATTTAGCTACAGGGAACAATAGTTATTTATATAGGGGGGGGGGGGGGGAGTGCAGTCAGAGTGCAGCTTTAAGCTAAAGAGTATTAATCAAGAAAATGCACCTTTGCTACTGAATATAATATGGAGTTTGATATACAAGGATCAATGAAAACAAAGCCCCAATGCTCCATGCAATATAACAACTAGCTATTTTAGTTTATGTGCACACATTTTACATTATCAATAAACTCACATGGGTATTCATCCACTGTTCATACAGATTCGCCAAAGGCATAGGTCTGATTAGTTGTAGATGGTTGCTTCATGGCTTTGCTGGATGCATTATATTTGCATAAACCCTAGTGAGTTGAACATTCATGTAATTTATCTTTTTATCTATTCACATTAAAGTGTATGTACAGTATAGTCAAAACTTTTTTCTTTTTTAGTTTTGGATAGAGTAGGAAAGGATTAGAATTCCTGACATGTTCTATTGCTGTCTGTCTCTCTGTTGAGAATATTTACTCCTCTCTGTTTGTCCTGGTGAGCATTGCCCCTGAAAGAGAAAGTAATGGGAAATCCAAAATTCTACCAGAACAAGAGGTGTAGATAAACCTTTAAAATGGGGCACCTGTTCAGCTGACAGCTACCAGGGGAATACTCCTAATTTTGTAGTGATTGCCCCTCACTTACTGTTGCATCTCAGAGACAGGAAGTAAAAGTATGTCTCCCTAAGGCTTCATGTACACTAGCAGCTTTTAAACTTGAGTTTAGGAGCTTTTGACATTTTTTTGTCAAAGGTTAAACTCAACTCCATGAAAGCCTATGTGTCAATGTACGCATAGGCTTTTAGCAGAGTTTAGGAGCTGCTGAGGTTAGGGGGGCTTCTTGTTTTATCAGGAAAAACAATACAAAAACAATACATTAGGTATAACACTACCATGACACTACTACTTAGTGGCAGAACTAATAATCACAGTATATTATATAGGAATGGTGGTGGCACCTACGGTATGTCTGTATAAACTGAATATAAAAAATTATATTCAGGCTGATTCCACTTTACAGAAGTGTACAGGAGCTCACCGATCTGGTCATCCCTGCTGCTGCTGGATACCTGCATTTGGTATTTTTTACAGATCCAAATTTCGGACTATGATAGGTCGGGCAAATGTGGGGAGGGTAGTGGAGACATATAGGAAAACTATAGTTAAGAATTAATTATTGCATACTAGTAGTTCCCATCCCAAACAATTAATTAGGGCCATACAAAATGGGTAAGCCATACCAGCTGCTGACAAGGCCTGTGCTTGTTATCGCACTGGAAGAGATAACATTAAAGGTCCAGCTCACTTCTAGTCCATTCACATTGTGTTCAATCAAGCCCTGGTGAAGGGGGTATTTTGGGACCCCCCAAAAAATGCTGGATACTCTTTGTACTGCCTGACCTTTTGGAATTAAGTTGTATCTGCACCTCTGTAATGTTGTGGCACTTCATTTTCTATTTCTATTGATATGACATGGCATGTATAATATTGATATTTATGTATGCATTTTTATATTCTGTGGATTTTTGTTTTCAAATAAGTAATTTGCCTATAAGTGACACTGAACAATCATGACTGTTTGGTACTGTAAATAGGTACCTACCCTTGACTACATCCATACCTCTATAATTAGGAATTACTTTACTGGAAAACATGTCAGATGAGGACCTAGTGTCTGGCAGATGTTGTTGCTCCAAAGCAAATAAAGCTTGCTGGAAAAGTGGTAGCCATTGCTACCACTGCTAAAATGGTTAAACATTCTTTACTGATCACATATTGTCTTTATTAGTCAGATAATAAATCTATTTTTTTACTGTATACACTTAGCAGTTCTAGTTTCCTTTTCAGGAACCATCATCTATTTTTTAAAGTTGGCTTTGCAAGCGTCTCTTTTTAATGGGAATGTTCTAAAAATTAAAAATACATATTGTATACTTTTAAACAAACAAAATGCAAAAAACAAGTGTGATGGGAATGTAATGGTTGTATTACACTTTATTCTGAGTTTATATGTATCAGCTCTTGTTCGCTTTATTTATATCCCTTATTTTATAATGTAGAAACTTTCCACATAACTGTGCAGTGAAAATGAATGTGTTCATATTAGTTCATACCCCAACATAAACATATACAGAATGTTTTGGTTCAAATATTTGATTGAATATATTTCAACGTAAACAAGCAATACATATGACAAGGTCAGATCAGAAAAATTTGGATAACAAGATATTACAACAGAACATTTGACATAAGCAAGGGGGGGGGGAGCTAGGTCCATCCAGGTAGTTCTATGCAGTGTATGATGGAGAGTGGATAGACCCTCTTACAGTTGAAATTAGAACAAAACTGGGCTGCAAAACTAGTCCTAAGAAAAGGAGAGGGGTAATGGGAGGATAAGGCTACTTGTTGGTAGGATGGTAGGAGATAGAAGAGGGGAGGGGGGAAAGGAGGAGAGAAGGACAGAGGGGAGAGGGGACCCTAGAGAGGACCATGTCCTGTATAATCTATAGGTCAAGGTAGTAAGAGTGAGTCATCAAAGTCTGGGGGTAGATAGTGGGTGACCCAGGGCCTCCACAGTTTTTCATAGGTCACATACTGTAGATTGTCCTTGATTGAAGGTAATGCATCAAGGTAAAAAGACATGACTTTAAATGTATTGCTTTTAAACTAGTACATATCTACTAATAGATTATCTGTTAACTAGCCAGATGTGTTACTTGGACAACAGATAATCAAACAATATATGAGTGAACAGAATGTTTGACCATAATTATTTGTCTTTTTGCAGTCATAGATCAAAATCTTCTGGGTGGCCTCCACCTACTGGGACCTGGAGTTTGCCACAGGGACCACCTTATGGATGGGAGATGGCGACAAACAGAGATGGAAGAGACTTCTTCATCAGGTAATAATTGTGACTATTAAGTATTTACTAAACCTGGCATAAGGTTCTAAAAATGATTTTTTATGTCTGGTTACCCCAAGGAAAAGAGAAAACTGGATCTAAATTGATTGTGGAGTGCTTACTGATAACACAAAATAAATACATGCTATCTGCACACCCAATTGATCTAACAGTAAAACGTAGGATGAACATCATTAGTAGTTGTGATTTTGGTAGCTGATAGAATCGGATCCTTCTTTTGAATGTAAATCTCCCCAGCTCCTCAGCTCTAACATGTTTGCTTGTTTGAAATGTGAAAAATGTTGCAGCACAGATTGTAAATTTGTTGCGGCATTGTCTCAAGTTTAAGCCCCTGGTTGGTTATATGTTGGTATAGGTGTCACAATAAGTGGCACATTTATTAGTAAGTATGCTTCACTGTCAGTAGTTAAGATTGCTGCATTTCACTTAAACTGATTTTGCAAGTTTTTTTGTAACATAATACAAATTTAAACTAAACAATATTGGTATCCATAATAACTGCATAACATCCTTCTCTACTGCAAGCCATATCATCCATGATTACTTCTGGTTCTCTTAACTGTTGTAGAAGACTCAAATGAAGCACAGAATGATATGGGATCCCTGATAAAAAGTCAGTGAGTGCAGCTTACCTGCTGACTGGTTCAGTTTTTTTTTTCCAGACAGTGTTTGAAATCTGGTGATCCTCCAATAGTCTTGTAGAGGGAGAGAAGCTGTTCTCATGCTTCAAAGGATCAATGAGCATGGGCTTAAATGCCAAGTATTCAAATAATAAGAAGTCATACATGAAGAAAAGAGAAAGTTACAAAAACTTCAGGGAGTATATACCTTCTGCCTTCCCAATGATCATTTACAAAGTTGTGAGTGCTTATTTTGAATTACATAGAATTACGTAAATTCTGGTAGACTTAAGTTTAGTACACACAATGAGATTATCAGAGATTATCAGACTAATGATTGTCCATTTTATTTTGCATGCTAATCTCATATTGAAAATTAAGAGTTTACTAAAGTTATGAAAACTCTTGCATGACAGAATTAAAATTCAGAAGTAATGTAATGTGTTAAAGTGTATTTGTATAGTATTTTTTGAAGGACAACTGTACTGATTAAATCTGCTATCGTACGAGAAACATTTTCGTACTTGCCCAATCTGATAATATCGGATGAACTGTCATTGACATGTCATCATCGGCTATTGAAAACTGTGTACTATCAGATTATTGTATGATAGCTTTGAAAGCGATGTTTTTCATACGATTTTCTGATCATGTGTATGGGCCATAAGTGGCCTTTCTGACGTTAGCAGTTGTTGTGTTTACTGGACAGCATTATTAGCTAATTGAAAGCTTTTGTTTGTTTCCTGGATTGTATGTTTAAAGGTTTTGGATTTCGGCAATATCTGCCATTCAGATAGTTATATCAGATAGTTACAGTAGACAGATAAATGAATACAATCTTTATATGAAATGCGATGAAGAAAAAAACAATGTGTCAAGATGTGTGGTGAGAGAAATACTGTATATTGTTAAAAGCACAAAACAGATATTTTCTAAAATAAAAAAGTCACTCTTTAGTATACCTGAAAGAGTAGAATCAACAAAAGTTGAGGTTAACTAATATAAACATTGGGCTTTAGATACTGGTACAAACATTCATTCAAATCAAATTAATAGAGATTAATTGAACCAGAGAAAAAAATGAAACTGCCCGTAAATTGATGAATCACCCAAATATGGACAGTATTGGTAAAACTGCATGCACCCTGGCAAAAGACCTGCATCTCCATTTCAAGTGTACAGATGGCACATTAGGAATCTTGAACACCTTGCAGAATTGGATACACATTCTGACCTTTGGGACTGTTTATCAGCAAAATATATTCTGTTCAAGGAATACGATAGCATGGACATGGAACTGCCATTATCTTCTGAAAGAAAAGCAATAGCAGATAAAAACACCAATTATAGAGCTATATCAGACATTGAAATGTTTGTTTACTTTAAATTAATGAAAATGTTTTCAAAACTTTATTTACATTTTTATTCAATACTTATTATATTCATTATGATATAGGATAAAGTGTCTTTTTTTGTTTGTTTTTTTTTTTTTTCTTGGAGTGGTTATTATTAACAATAGCACAGTTTAATTGCATCCTTTGGAATGTGTAGTGTTATGTTCTTTTTAAAAATCAATATTTTTATATGTACTGTAAATATCTTTAAAGAGGTTGCAGATTCTCCATGGTTTTGGTCAGCAGTTGTCTGCACAATATTAATTAGTTAAAAGTTAAAGTTCCAATGGTACTGTGGAAATGTACATGTTCGAAGCAGTTGAGAACAGTTTTAAAAAATAATAATTATAACATATTTTAAAAATTAGATATAGTTAAACTTTTTTTTTTAGACATTTTCCCTATTTATTACTTGAATAATACACGGTACACTTTTCCCAACATCAATAAAAATTAATGTAATCTTTATATGTGTAGTGGTCACTTTAAATTCGTTATCAACAATTTAAATTTATTCACAACCAGGCTGCCAATCACAGGCCAGAGAGAAAAGGCTGAGCCCCCTAAATAGTACTCTAGGAAAAATATTTTTCTGTTCTTTGTTTTGGACATAGAAAGGTGCGTTGGACCATCTTTAGGGGTTTTACTGTTGTCTGTGTCCTAAGTGGACATATTTTAGCTTCCAGATATTTGTCATCACTGTATTGGTGTCACTGGTCCCCAAAAAGTGTCACTTAGGGCCAGATCCCACTAAAAATCACAGATCGCTGCCATTACCAGTAAAAACAATAAAAAAAATATATATAAAAAATGTATAAACTCCGCGCTCAGGCTAAAAAACAACAGATAGCAGCTAGCACAAAAAGTCTAGATATCAACATTCAAAAACATCAGTATATACAAAAGTGCAGCGCTAATAAGTAGAATGATATAATGATATGAAACACATATTAGAATAAAAAAAACACAATTCATATAAGTCCATGAGTTGAAAAAGTCAGCAGAAGAACCCCATTCAAGGTGCCTTCACCATGTGTGGCATATAACAGTAGAGAATATAATCCACAAACAGACTCAGAGGGGAAGAACCGTAACCACACCCGGTGAGGTATATGTGCAAGCTCCTTACCAGATCAGATTGACCGCCAGGATATAGGCTGGTCAAATGTGCCTCTGGAGAAGTATGGTCTCTCCACTACCTCTGTATCTCATCTCCCAGTGTCATAGATGGACTCGAAAGTCCTCCTCTCGGCATCCCATAATGCATGTAAAAATGGGGAAATCATAGTGCGATGCGGTATGAAAATAATTTTTTAAAATATTAATTGCACTTACATCCAAGAAGAGTATCAAGCACCGTAGATATAAAGCACCCATAGATATATCAGAGAAATGTATCTGCGGCGTCCAAGTTCCAAATTCACTTCCCTTCCTGGCTCGTGTGCGTCATCCAATCACAGAAGGACAGCATGATGACGTTGCCGTATTTGGCCACGTCAGCAACTACAGCAATGTCATCACGTTGTCTTGTGATTGGACGACGCACACGAGCAGGAAAAGGAAGTGAATTTTGTAATTGTTTGACTTCAGGAAGCACATCACCTGTTTGTAGGTAGTGATTATTGGTTGTACATTAGTCTTGAAGACAGACATACAATCAAAACATTACAGCAATAGTTAAAACCAGTAATTAACTATTAACATCTTGATTATTACTAAAAAAATGTATTTATCTATTATATGCTTTAAATATGGTATATGTGAAAATGCATTATTTATATGCGGTTTTCTATTACTCTGCCCCAGCATTAAGCTCACATTCCTTGAACTGGGTTTCAGTATGTGTTGTTATCTTATATCATGAAGCAAACAGCCAAATTTCACATGGCAGTATGGCAAAGTCAGTATATTCACCCAATATGTTGTTTTCTAAATGTGATATTCCCACCTACGCATACAAGATTAAAAAAAAAACACCAATGACAGATTTGCTATTGTTACAGTCTTGTCGGTTTCAGTTTAATTTCTTAAATACTAAGCCAAGTTGTTTAGCTGAACTTTGATCATTTTAGGTTGGATGAAAATTAGCAGTGGGATAAATCATCTGTTCCATGCAGATTTATTTCTGCTATTTCTTCTTTACAAGTCCTGAATATAATTGTATACAAATGTAAAATAGACATGCATGGTTTGTACATCACTATACATATTGCAACTGGAATTTTAGTGGCATAATAATCCGTGTTAAATGGCCAGTATAGACTACACCCTTTTAGAATATTGTCCAACCTCAAGTCAGTACTGTGGGATGTGGGTTGCTGGCATTATTGTGCTGACTCAGAGGACACCGAATTAGTGGGGCATTTTGGGTGCCTGGAAATAAGGATTCAAGAAACCCATTAGATGCTTTTGTTTGCCTTTGAAATTGAACCTGCAATCAGTAGTTCTGTTATGTCCCCCTTCACAGAACGTAGAACCGTCGTGTTTTCATCGGCGGTTCCCCCTTCTGCAGCTCTGACAGGCGATCGCGGGTCACGAGCGGACATCGAGTCTGCCCGACCCACGGGCATGCCCACGCAGGGTGCGGTGGCCACGCGCACGCCCCGCAGCCACCTGTGGGTGCGTGCCGGGAGCGTGCACGGGGACGACGTCCCTGGACTTCGGCAATAGCGTGGATCTGGAAGGGTTAAATTGTATTCAGAGCCATTTTTCTATTTAGGATAGGGCAGGGAACCTTATGTTTTTAAATTATTAACACAAAAGTCCCAAGTCTCCATACATTCTCGTAAACAGGCATTTTAGTATTTGTGGTGCTATATATCCTTCCAACCATGTCAACCTTTTCCTTCCTCTGTGTTTATAATTCTCCGTAATACACTTTCACCACATGCATATATCCCTTCACCAACATTTGTATGCTCTCATCTTATAAGAAGGTCTAATAAGTAGGTCTAATGTGCTTGCCCCTTTAAGTGGGGTTTCCTATGCCACAGATTCAATGTCCTTCCCCAGATTACTGATGCTTCTTAATCCATCTCCATCCTCCGCAATCCTTAGGTGGATGTTGGTTAAACACACAAAATAAAGAGGGAAATATAGTGCTCTCCTAATAACATCTACTATTTTTTATTTAAAGAAGATATATACTCAACTTTTTTGTGCACACAGTATACAAGCACATATTGGTAAAACCAACCAACAAAATGTGCGACTGTGCACTTCAGTTTTTTTTACATCACCGCCTCCTCCTAATGCGTTGTGTCATATTATCATGTGATTCATCAGTTCTAGCGGGGAAGAATGCAAAAGCTCAGCAGGGGGACAGTCAGAACACAATAGCTCAGTGGGGAGATTGCTGTACTAACATTGCATAATTAGTACAGCAAGCTCCTCAGTTTTTTTTTTCATTCAGCCTGCTGGGTTGAACGAAAAGAACTGTCAACGAGTACCCGGCTTTACCTTCTATATTTGTCTTGGTGACTATTGAGGGAAAATCCAAATATTTACATTTGTCACCAGAACAGGAATAGAGGGGAAGTCTTCTAAATGGGCACTAGTTTCAGACAACTGGATAACAGATGATTCCCGTTACTTTGGAGAGATCTCTTTTCACTCCCTGTTAACTCTTGACACATGACCATGACCATAAGGAAGGGGATGGAGTCCCAAAATGAGTTCCCTTGTTTGGCCAACATTTCTATAACCTTACTGAGCAGGAGATTGAAGCCAATATTGACACTGATTGCTTTAAGCTGGTCCAGCTAGGAATATACAGTATCTCACAAAAGTGAGTACACCCCTCACATTTTTGTAAATATTTTATTCTATCTTTTCAAGTGACAAGTGACAACACTGAAGGAATTACACTTTGCTACAATGTAAAGTAGTGAGTGTACATCTTGTATAACAGTGTAAATTTGCTGTCCCCTCAAAATAACTCAACACACAGCCATTAATGTCTAAACCGCTGGCAATAAAGGTGAGTACACCCCTAAGTGAAAATGTCCAAATTGGGCCCAAAGTGTCAATATTTTGTGTGGCCACCATTATTTTCCAGCACTGCCTTAACCCTCTGGAGCATGGAGTTCACCAGAGCCTCAAAGGTTGCCACTGGAGACCTCTTCCACTCCATGATGACATCACAGAGCTGGTGGATATTAGAGACCTTGTGCTCCTCTACCTTCTGTTTGAGGATGCCCCACAGATGCTCAATAGGGTTTAGGTCTGGAGAAATGCTTGGCCAGTCCATCACCTTTACCCTCAGCTTCTTTAGCAAGGTAGTGGTCATCTTGGAGGTGTGTTTGGGGTCATTATGATTTTGGAATACTGCCCTG
>BLSH010361173.1:686432-722963 GCA_018402905.1 Glandirana rugosa | reverse complement strand
CAGCCCTTCGTCAATTATATTAACCCTGTTTTTATAAAAAATTAGTACATTTATGGTTTATAACGTAGAATTATAAAACGTAAGAGGAAAACTCCATTGTCCATCTAGTGAAAATGTATCTTTGTAACTTTTCACTGCCGTCTTTTTCTGTCATCAGGTAGCTCAGACGGGGAAAAATAAATAAATAAAAAATAATAATAAATAAATAAATAAATAAATAATAAAAAATAAAAAATATAAAAAAAAAATGTAATTGGAACAACAAACTGATACCTAAATACAAATAGGGTTCGTACAAACTTCGGTAAATGACAACTGACAGAGTGCTGGAGACAACCGTCAAATAAGGTTAGTAGTTGGTGGGAAAGTCATTTTATTATGAAAGATTCTAATCAAAACTTGAAGGGGGGTCAATCAAACTCCAGTACAGGGGCACAAGAACACGGGGACATGACCTCAAACTAACTGGGGGGAAGTTCAAAACTAATCTTAGAAAGTATTATTTTACTGAAAGGGTGGTTGATGATTGGAATAAACTGCCAACAGAGGTCGTGAGACAGTCAACAGTAAATGGCTTCAAACATGCTTGGGATAAACATAAATCCATAGTCAAACAACAAGGTTAATGTAAAAAAAAAATATAAAAAATAAAAAATAATAAATAAATAAATAAATAAATAATAATAAAAAATAAATAAATAAAAAGGGGCAGACTCGATGGACTACTGTCTTTTTCTGCCGTCACTTTTCAATGTTTCTATGTAAAAGTGATCTACCTGTTACCTCAAAAGGAGAATGCAAAATATTAAGATGCAATATTTGGTATTTACATGATTAAAAAATATTTTTGTCCCAATTATATTAACTGCTTCCCGACCGCGTGCCGTCTTTTCACGGCGGCAGTCGGGGAGCCCTGCGCGAATCGCCGTAAATAAACGGCGATTCGCATTTTGGCCACCGGCGGTGCGCGCGCGCACCCGCCGCACTCCTGAGGAGTGTGCCCACGGCTCGGGCGGGCCCGATGTCCGCCGGCGAGCCGCGATGAGCGGCTACAGGGAAAAGAACGGGGAACCGCCGATGTAAACACGGCGGTTCCCCGCCCTGTCAGTGGGGCATGAGAGATCTACTGATCCCTGTCACTGGGATCAGTTAGATCTCTCATACCCATGTTAGCCCAACCCCCCCACATTAAGAACACACCCAGGGAACACTATTAACCCCTAGATCGCCCCCTGCAGGTTAACCCCTTCACTGACAATGACATTTACACAGTAATCAGTGGACATTTAAATTCCTGATCGCTGAATAAATGTCATTGGTCCCAAAAAAGTGTCAAAATGGTCCGACATGTCCCCCCCAATATCGCATTACCGCTAAAAATCGCAGATCGCCGCCATTACTAGTAGAAAATAAAAAAAAAATAAAAACCCCTGAAATTAATTCTCACCATCCGTAAACGCGGCCACTTTTGCGCAAACCAATCAATAAACGCCGATTGCAATTTTTTTTATCGCAAATATGAGGAATTATATAATTCGGCCAAAAACGGTGAAAAAAAATGTTTTTTTATATTTTTTTTTTTATTTGAATTTTAGCAAAAAGTAAGAAATTTGGGTTTTTTTGCAAAATGGTCGCTCTTCTTTTGTTTATAGCGGCGATAAGAAATGACGCAGAGACGATCAAATACCACCAAAAGAAAGCTCTGTTTGTATGGAAAAAAGGACGCAAATTTTGTTTGGGTACAACGTCGCACGACCGCATAATTGTCAGTCAAAGCCACGCAGCGCCGAATCGCAAAAAGTGCTCTGGTCCTAAAGCTGCAAAACCTTCCGGTTGGTAAGTGGTTAAAGAAACTATCTACAAACCCACTATACATATCACTGAAAAGGTGAAGGGTTGTTCATACCTAAGTGCAGAAGAGTATTATGGGTACAAAAAAATGATCATTTAAGTAGAAGTCCACCCTAAAACTAAAATCCCTGCATCTACAGACTTCCATGATCTAACACTAACCTATCTAACCCTGTGAAGAAAAAAATCAGTATACATACCTTTTCTGCAGGCAATCCGACCCAATCCCATGCTGAGGTGACAACTGCGGTTTCGCTGTGTAGGCGGGTGCAGAGGACGCGTCCGACAATGGAAGCCCCATAGTAGCTCTATGAGTGATGTCACTTCCCATTCATTTCACAGCCATTGTCAGCTGTGTCCTCTGCAGAGCTGCTCTCGCTGGAGATCGGGTCAGATCGGCTTCAAAAAAGGTATGTATAGTGATTTTTTCTTGCAGGGCTAAATAGGTTAGTGTTAGAATGTGCATGTCTGTAGATGCAGGTATTTTAGTTTTAGGGTGGACTTCCACTTTAAAGAAGCTTTGTCACCAGATCATTCAGTTCAACAAAAATCTTTCCATAAGAATATAGGTAGATTTAACATTTTTTATGCATGATATTTACCTCTAAATAGCCTTGTGTAGAGATCCAAAAAGCCCCAAGATTTCTTCTAGGTGCTGCCATCTTGGATATGATGTCAGCAGCCCCAGCAGACTCAGAGCCCTCACTCAAGTGACAGTCTATAGCAGGGGTCCTCAAACTATGGTCCTCCAGTTGTTCAGGAACTACAATTCCCATCATGCCCAGTCATGTCTGTGAATGTCAGAGTTTTACAATGCCTCATGGGATGTGTAGTTCCGCAACAGCTGGAGGGCTGTAGTTTGAGGATCCCTGGTCTATAGTATTGCAGTTTGCTTCTCCCCTGACTGCTTTATAAAAAAATAATCCAGGATGATGAAAAAGGGGCGAAGGACCTTGGACTGCATAGAAACTAAAGCTGGCCCTACATTGATTAAAATTCAGCCAATTCAGCAGAGACCAGCCTAAGTTGGACCAGCAAGTGGTCGCCCCAGTTTCACAAATGCTTTTATCTTCTTTTTTTCAAGTTTTCAGCATAGTATAGTTCCTTTAAAGTAGATGTAATCCCTAACTGCTCAACAGTTAGCTCGCAAAAGCATAATCAATTGTTTTTTTATTAACGCCTTTCATCCTATTTCAGTGCTTCTGTTCTTTTCCAGCCACTTTGAGACGTGTGGGGGTCTATTTATCAAAAATTTGCTGTCCAGATGTGTCATCATTCATGCAAATGTAATAAATAATACATGTAATGTTTGTAATATGTGTGTAATGCCAGTTTTGATTTGTTGTTTTCCAGTGGGTGAATTTATAATCCTCTAACGTTCGATCCTAAGAGAGAAATATCCAAAAAAAAACATTCAACCATAAGAGTGAGAACATTGACCAATAGAGAAAATAACCTAACAATAACAATAGCTGAGAACATTCAACCAGCAGGGAAAATAATATGACAGAAACCTCAGCACTGTGCACCCTGTCTATGGAGATTACTGTGTAATGGTTCTTCAGCCGAATGAACTTCTAGAGGCAGTGTGAAATAAAACATTTAGCAGCAGTATTACTTCCACTACTAAATGTTACAGCTCCATGCTTAGGACTCCTGGATGTTAAGGAGCAAGCATCTGGCAGCTGTCAGCTCGAAATGTCCGAATGATGAGTAAATGTGAACAAATAGTGGATATAGTATTAAAAAAAATGTGTGAGGTTCCCTCAATATTCATACCAGGCCCCTCAGGTCTGGTATGGGTTTTATTACAGGTACTTATATGCAGTATAATGCTGTCAATTTATGTAGCACTTCACATATGTTGTACATTCACATCAGTCCCTGTCCTCAAGGAGCTTACAATCTAAGGTCCCTAACTCACATTCATATATGTACTAGGGCCAGTTTAGACAGGATCTAATTTACCTACCAGCATGTCTTTGGAGTGTGGAAGAAACCCACGCAGGCTCAGGGAGAACATGCAAATTCCAGGCAGGTAGTGGTTCGTTAGTACAAACAAATGGCCACTGCCCCCACCTATAACTGGCCTTTGCAGCAAGGAGCACATGGAAGGGTGACACACGTCAAACAAAACCAAAAGAAAATTCCCACCTCAACTTACCAACCAGTCTGCAACCAACCAAATTATCCTGTCTAACAATATGCTCTAAAAACAGGGGTTTCGTTTTGCACACATTTGCAAATACATACATTCGTAAGCTACAGAGCCATTTCACAGTGCCCCAGTATTATCTGCATTCCTAACTCTAAATTTTGAGAGCCTCCACAGTGGAAGCACATGCATTATAATGGATAGGCAGAGGGCAGGTGAGCCTGAAGGGAGCCCACCCCTCCTTAAAGGCACAGAGGGTGGGGGGCTCCCTTCAGGCTCACCTGTCCTCTACCTATCCATAATAATAATAATTAAATATAATTATATTGTTTATAATATAATATAATATAATATAATATATAATTCAATTCAATAATAATTATAATTCAACTTTTGAAAAGAATGTGCTTCCACTGTGGAGGCTCTCAAAATTTAGAGTTAGGACTGCAGATAATACTGGGGTGCCATGAAGTGGCTCTGCAGCTTATGCATGTATCTGCAAATGTGTGCAAACTAAACCCCTGTTTTAAATGCATACTATTAGACAGGATAATTTGGTTAGTTGCAGACTGATCAGTATGTTGACCTGATAATTTCCTTTGGTAGTGTTGTGGTTTGAACCAACAACCCTAATGCTGTTAGGCGGAGTTCAGTTAGCCACTGGACTGCTAAGAGGGACTCCATGAAAAATATGGCTTGGGTCCAATGCCAAATTCTATACCAGACCCTTTGAGTCTGGTATGGCTTTTAAGATGGATCCCACAGAAGTGTTTGTTAACCCAAAAAAACATGGATCTTGTTCCCTTAACCACTTCAGCCCCGGAAGTATTTCACACTTTAGGACCGGAGCCCTTTTTGCGATTCGGCACTGAGTCGCTTTAACTGACAATTGCGCGGTCGTGCGACGTTGTACCCAAACGAAATTTGTGTCCTTTTTTTCCCACAAATAGAGCTTTCTTTTGGTGGTATTTGATCACCACTGCGTCATTTCTGATTGCCGCTATAAACAAAAGAAGAGCGACAATTTTGCAAAAAGACCCAAATTTCTTACTTTTTGCTAAAATACAAATCCAAAAAAAAACATTTTTTTTCATCGGTTTTGGCTAATTTATATAACCTGCAGGGGGCGCTGTAAGGGTTAACTGTGTTCCCTGGGTGTGTTCTTACTGTGTGGGGACTGCCCTAGCTGGGGAAGGGAAGTGGTCACAGCCTCCATGTAGAGGAAGGCTGTGATCACAGCCCTTCCCCCTCACAGAACAGAGGTCCGTGTTTACTTACACGGACCTCCGTTCTTTCACTCTGGGGGGGCATCGCGGGTGGCCGGTGGAGATTGACTCTGCCGCACCCACTCCCTGGCCCTCCCCGAACACAGTACTAGGCTCGATCCCGCAGCCGCCGTCATATGACGGCGTTTTGCGCAATAGAGCCACCTTGTCTCCGTCAGATTCCGATCGGCGGTCGGCAAGTGGTTAAAGCATGTTATACAGCACAGTGTTTGTGCTGTGTAACTTGGCCCCTCGCATCACCTAAACAACCTGGCTGATCCTGCCTGGCTATACTCTCCCCTCTGTAAACTCACCACGGTGTATCATGGCTTCTGAGCCCTGACACCTTGGTCAGTTTACATGCCTCCATCATCTGCAGCCCTGCTCTCTGTCTCCTGTGCCCTCTCCCCCCTCACTGCCTGTCAGCTCTGCCCACTCCACGATCCTCCCCTCCTGGTGCAATCAAATCTCTGTTATATATAATGTTATGTGCCTATGTGCCTGTGCTGTATAAAAAAGATGCAGATTATACCTTATATCAGAGTAGCTCCTGGTGCTCATGTGATTGAATCTCTCTCCTCTCTCCTCCCCTCCTCCCTGGGTGACGTCAGCAGTGGTGCTTGGCCCCACCCACCATAGCTGTCAGCCAGAGAGAGGAGAGAGCCGAGGAGTCACTTGAGTGTCGGGAGATGCTGTGATATACGGTATAATGGGCATTTTTTTTATACAGCACAAGCACAGGGGCACATAATGCTATTTAACAGAGGGGATGGCATGATAATATTATAGTGGGTTAACAACCACTTTAATGTTTGTGTAATCTAAGGATGCAAGAATGAAGTTCATTTATCCTATCCCTTGGTCTGACAGGCTTCCCTCAGCACAGGTCATGCAACGCTGTACCCAAATAAGATTTCTGTCATTTATTCCCACAAATCAAGCTTTTTTTTGGTGGTATGTGATCACCACTGTATTTTGTTTTTGCGCTATAAACAAAAAAAGACCAACAATTTTGAAAGAAAAAAAACAATATCTTTTGCTTTCTGCTATTATACTTATCCAATAAGAAATGGAAAAATTAAACTTTCTTCAAAAATGTAGGCCAATATGTATTCTGCTACATATTTTTGGTAAAAAAATCCCAACAAGTGCAGCCCTTCACTTACCCGTATGTAAGTGTGCTTTTATGCTTTTATTAAATTATATATGCTCATATTGATCTTTGCGCTGTGGCCACTTTTGTTTCCTGAGTTCCCAGCATAGCTAGCGAACTGACCATGGTGGGTTCTCCTGCTTAGTGTGGCCAGTTTTTAATAGTGAAGCGGGGAGATTAGCAGGAACACCAGGAATTTCATACAAAGGAAGCAATACACAGAGAACAGGATACTTTTTCATACAAGTACATGGTATAGTAGGCACATATCAAGCATATGAAATGTTGGATTTACATATTTGCTTTAAATCATGGCATTCAGCTGCATTGACCTGGATAAATCAAAAGCAGACTCAATGCAATGGCACATACAGTAGAAAACGTTTTCTATGTGCCTTGCTTACACTACAATGCTGTGTTGAGGTGGGTTGCCATGTATTGCGCAAAAATACAGGCATACAGTATTTTTACCCAGCACAACTGACTGTACCATCTTGCAATGCACAGGCTTGAAAGAAGTGTAATTCCACATTAAAAAAAGTAAAATATCAAAAAGCCCACCCCTCACTGCCCCTACACATTGGACACTAGCCTGCACACTTTTTAGCATGTGGGCTGGTGTGAGCAAGTCCTAGAACTAAGTAGCTGGCATTATCCAGAAAAATAAATCAATTTTATGATTATTAATTAGAAATTGATGTATGAAATAACATTTTATCTCTGTTTCCATAGTTGCAAGTTTGCGATTTTCTCTTTAGAACAAGCAAGCTTCTCTTCACGGTAGCAATTAATTCTGTAAGAAAAATAATATCTTTTCACATGAAATTTAACCAGAGTAAACAGATACTATTTAAGTATGGTAAAATGCTTCCTGTCAACCTTAAATTAGGAGGTTGATGGTGTTTTAGGACTGTGTCACCTTATTTGCTAGAGAGTTGATTAATTTCTAATTAAAAGGCAGTTGTAAGAGCTGGTTCACATAAGAGTGACTTGTCAGGCGACTTGAGTCACCTGACAAGTCGCGCTCCATGCATTGCAATGGAACCATTCTAATAGGAGCGACTGAAGTCTTAGAAAAAGGTTTCTGTACTACTTTTGGGGCGACTTACATTGACTTCTATTACAGAAGTTGATTGCAAGCCGCGCTGAAGTCGCTCTGTGTGGGGGTCGCGCTGAGTCGCCCCGCAAGCTGGATCGCCCTTAAAGGTTTTGATTTTATTTTAAACATCAATAGGTGTTTAAGCTTAAAGTGGAAGTCCATGCTAAAACTAAAATTCCTGCATCTATAGACACCAACATTCTAACACTAACCTATCTAGCCCTGTAAAGAAAAAATTACAATACATGCCTTTTCTGCAGGTGGTCCAACCCGATCTCCAGCGGCGGAAGCTCTGCAGAAGACTCGGCCGACAACGGCTGTGAAAAGAATGGGGAGTGACATCACCCATAGAGTTACTATGGGGCTTCCATTGTTGGATGTGTGCTCTGCACCCGCCTACACAGTGAAGCCTCAGATGACAGCTCTTACCACGCTAATGCAACCCAATCTCCTCTTAAAGCTGCAGCTCAAATTTGCTACACACACAAATAACAGAAATAGTAAAGTGCAAGAGCTGCGCTACAATTGAAAGTAAAAATAAAAAAATAATTTCCACATGTTTATCAACATATACAATATCTCACAAAAGTGAGTATACCCCTCACATTTTTGTAAATAATTTATTATATATTTTCATGTGACAACACTGAAGAAATGACACTTTGCTACGATGTAATGTAATCAGTGTACAGCTTGTATAACAGTGTAAATTTGCTGTCCCCTCAAAATAACTCAACACACAGCCATTAATGTCTAAACTGCTGGCAACAAAAGTGAGTACACCCCTACGCCATTTTCCCTCCCCAGTGACTCGTTAGTGTTAGGCGTGAATGGGGAACAGGTGTGTTAAATATGGTGTTATCGCTCATACTGTCTCATACTGGTCACTGGAAGTTCAACATGGCACCTCATGGCAAAGGACTCACTGAGGAGCTGAAAAAAAAGAAATGTTGCTCTACATAAAGATGGCCCAGGCTATAAGAAGATTGCCAAGACCCTGAAACTGAGCTGCAGCAAGGTGGCCATACTGCGGTTTAACAGGACAGGTTCCACTCAGAACAGGCCTTGCCATGGTCGACCAAAGAAGTTGAGTGCACATGCTTAGCGTCATATCCAGAGGTTGTCTTTGGAAAATAGATGTGTGAGTGCTGCCAGCATTGCTGCAGAGGTTGAAGGGGTGGGGGGTCAGCCTGTCAGAGCTCAGACCATACACCACACACTGCATTAAATTACAACCAGCCTGATTAGTTTTTTTCGTTCGATCACTGCCAGTGGCTATGGCTGCCAGCAGTGATCATTGTATACTGACAGCTGGGGAACCTCCTGCTGTCAGTATACAATAGCACAGCGTGAGGGATTCCCACATCAAAACAGATTGTGTTGATGGGGGAAGTGAACCCGTGATTGAAGGAAAGAAAATTGCATAATGTATGACCTGGCCTACTGCAAAAAAGGATTTTCTAAAAATAAATCTTTCCATAAGCATTTAGGGTTGGATTGACTGAATATGCACCTTGATGCCTATAGAGGAGAAAGGGGGATAATATACAGATAACCTGTGCATTGCTTTGCTTCAAGGGAACAATGGCAAGTTTGAACCACTACCAGAGGTAGGGGTCCCTGATATGCATAGTGCATGTCCAAGGGTGCTGGTAATTTCTATTTCCAGCTCCAAACCACATTTTACATGAAGATGAACCCAAATGGAACTGCTCTTAATGGGTTTAATAAGCAGGACAACAGCAATTTACGTGGTTTCACATGGTAACTTGCCTTATATCCCACACTTTAGTATGCATTACCAGAACACACTATAACTCACTGCAGATGTCATTTACAGCACATTGGCATTCATTCTCACATTGGGATGTTTTTCAGGCACTTTAGCGCTAAAAATAGCGCCTGTAAAGCACCTGAAAAACTCCCCCCAATCCAACCCAGTGTGAAAGCCAGAGTGCTTTCACACTGGGGTGGTGCGCTTGCAGGACAGGAAAAAAAGTCCTGCAATCAGCATTTTTGGGGCGGTGCAGGCACAGGGTATACACTGCTTCTCCACCACCCCGGCCCATTGAAATGAATGGGCAGCACATCCGAAGCGGCGGAATACCACTTCAGAAGCCACACGCGCCGGCACTTTTAACTCCTTTTTAACCCCTTCTTAGGGGCTAAAAAGGCCCACCTGCCACCCAAATAAAGGTAGAGCTCTGCTAAAACTAGTGGCACTTTATCGCTTCCGCCCCCACCGCCCCAGTGTGAAAGTAGCCTTAAGTGCACCCCAACACAAAAATGTGGTACACTGCATTGCCCCCAAAATAGTACAGATGCGTTTTTCATGCGTGAAGCTCATTAAGGTCCCATTTAATGTGCATGGACTACTTTAACATTATGATTGTAATTGCACAAGAAAACTCATGCATCAATTTGCATTCATGCAATGGTATCAATAGGGCCTTACAGTATGTGTATAGACAAAATCTTTTTTTTAGTTTTTAGAAAGATTAGAAACTGTGAATTTTTATTGCTGTTTTTCCACCCCCACTGGGAAAACTCCCCAATGAGATAAAAAAACAACAAATAAACTAGCTTGGGGTTTTAATCCTTACCTGCTCTATCAAAAACTAAATGAAGAAATTGCTTGCTTCATGAATCAGTGTAAACAGAGTCTCAGAAAGTTTTCTGCTGCCCTGCACATTAAATTACAGAAGATCAGATCCATTTGAGTGTAGTTTCTTCTTCGTTGTATAATTTGGGAAATGCAATAGCAAATGGCTGACAAAATCCAATCAAGCCGATTGATTCGTTTTTCACGTGAAAGGTCAAACAGGGGATGTCTGGAGCGGTTGGGGAGTGTCTGCAGGCATAGATAATCACATCATACATCTTATTGTGTATGAACCGTTCTTCTCTAGATCTTCCTCCTGCTTTCAATGTATTTTTGAGCACAGTGAAGAAACCCTCCAGCACTATTAGTATATATGGATGGCGGATGGATAGAGCTCCTGTCTAGGTTTATTGTATGCATATAATTCAGCACTGGATGGTGAAGCAGACTAGCTGTAGGGCATTTTTCTTCAGACAGGACCTCTGCTCGAAGGGATTCTGTCATTGTGTATATGTATATTACAAAACTCAGCTTACATCACCTCCCATCATGGGATTTCTCAGGATGTTGTTTATAGCCCAATTTTTACTAATTGAGTAAATGGTTTAACAGTTTTGCATTCTGCAAATTCAAACAACAGAAATAAACCCACATGTTGGTAACATTTTGTTTCTCAAGCTGCAGATGTCCAATGATACAAAATGCTTTTTTGACAGAAATTACATCTTCTTTGCATTTGCAAAAATAAAAATCAGTCAATGTGAGAGCAGCATAAATAATAGGTGTAGGATCGTAATCCGTAATTTGTAAAGTCATGGACAGTTTCGTGAAAACCACAGTGTTTATTACATTACAAATATCACTGCACATGATCCTGGCCTAATCACTTCTAAATTTGGATTGAAATCAAATTTAAGCTAACTAGGTCCTGTCACGTATCAATCTGAAATCCATTTCTTCATAGAATTGCCTATTAGCAGACTATTGCATACAGTTGATTAAAGCTAAATAAATTGTTCTTTTATATGTACAGCACATAACCCAGACCTTCATCCATTAAAAGCTTTGGCCATATAAATATGCATATACAATGGCAGAGTGAAGGTTATGTTAATTCCACAGAGACATCTACAAATTTATTTCTAGCCAAAAGGTCGGCAATGCATTACAGAGAAATGGGTTAGTGGCCCTCTGGCAATGGTGTATTTGATAATTTACAGTAAATGTTTAATACATTATTGTAAAGTGTCCTAGTCTAAAAGATTTGAGTGTAATGTAGCTTAGAGATAAAGCTCTCAGTAAAACAGATTATTATGCAATGTTCAAAAGCACACAGCTGAGAGATTACAGGTAAATGGTTAGAGAAAAGAGTGAGATTATATAAAAAAAATGATGGTACTTGTACTGAGCTTGTTTAAAAAGAGCTATTTTTATCAGCTTGGAATGTATGATATGACATGTGTAATATAAATTGTACATTGAAAATAGTTGCCATAGAGACTGACCTAATACCTTCCAAGTAGTAAAATGAATTTTGTTTGTTTTATATAAAAATATATATATATATATATATATATATATACAGTATCTCAAAAAAGTGAGTACACCCCTCACATTTTTGTAGATATTTTATTCTATCTTTTCTTGTGACAACACTGAAGAAATGACACTTTGCTACAATATAAAGTAGTGAGCGTACATCTTGTATAACAGTGTAAATTTGCTGTCCCCTCAAAATAATTCAACACACAGCCATTAATGTCTAAACTGCTTGCAACAAAAGTGAGTACACCCCTAAGTGAAAATGTCCAAATTGGGCCCAAAGTATCAATATTGTGTGTGGCCACCAGGGGCGTTGCTAAGTGGGAAAAAGACCAGGGGCTGCAGCCCGAGGAAATTGCGTGCCGCGGCAAAAATGTCGCATGGTCCAAACTAAATAGTGGGCGTGGCTTAAATGGGCAGTGGCTTAAGGGGGTGTGGCTCGAGTCTGAGATGAACGAGGGATGGAGGAAGGAAGAAAGAAGGATGGAGGGACACCAGGCCCAAATCCTACACCAACGATAGTAATATGTGTATTCCAGAAAGTTTAACAATCAGCAGATAAAGATACTCCAAACACCTGGTGCTGGCGCTTCAATCATCCCGGCACCATGGTTGGTATGGTGTCAGGATAATTGCAGCGCATTATTTCTATTATTATTTTGTGATATAAAATGAAATAGTTCAACTCACCACAATGCAGAATCAGTGGGAGCCCTGAGAGTGTCACTTGCCACGTCACTGTCCCTAGCGGAGTCCCTCCTTCCATCAGGTGTCATCAGCGGAGTCCCTCCTTCCATCAGATGTCCCCAGCGGAGTCCCTCCTTCCATCAGATGTCCCCAGCAGAGTCCCTCCTTCCATCACAGGTGTCCCCAGCAACAGCGGAGTCCCTCCTTACATCAAAGGTGCCCCCAGCAGAGCCCCTCCTTACATCACAGGTGCCCTCAGCAGAGTTCCTCTTTACATCACAGGTGCCCCCAGCAGAGCCCCTCCTTACAACACAGGTGACCCCAGTGGAGTGCCTCCTTACATCACAGGTGTCCCCAGCGCCAGTAGAGTCCCTTCTTACATCACAGGTGCCCCCAGTGGAGCCCCTCCTTACATCACAGATGCCCCCAGTGGAGTGCCTCCTTACATCACAGGTGTCCCCAGCGCCCGTGGAGTCCCTCCTTACATCACAGGTGCCCCCAGCAGAGTGCCTCCTTACATCACAGGTGCCCCCCGCAGAGTGCCTCCTTACATCACAGGTGTCCCCAGCGGAGTGCATCTTTACATCACAGGTATCCCTCCTTACATCACAGGTGCCCCTCCTTACATCAAAGGTGCCCCCAGCGGAGTGCCTCCTTACATCCCAGGTGTCCCCAGCAGAGTGCCTCCTTACATCACAGGTGTCCCTCCTTACATCATAGGTGCCCCCAGCGGAGACCCTCCTTACATCACAGGTATCCCTCCTTACATCACAGGTGCCCCTCCTTACATCAAAGGTGCCCCCAGCAGAGTGCCTCCTTACATCCCAGGTGTCCCCAGCGGAGTGCCTCCTTACATCACAGGTGTCCCTCCTTACATCACAGGTGCCCCTGCTTACATCAAAGGTGCCCCCAGCGGAGTGCCTCCTTACATCCCAGGTGTCCCCAGTGGAGTGCCTCCTTACATCACAGGTGTCCCTCCTTACATCACAGGTGCCCCCAGTGGAGTCCCTCCTTACATCACAGGTGTCCCCAGCAGAGTGCCTCCTTACATCACAGGTGTCCCCAGCGGAGTGCCTCCTCACATCACAGGTGCCCCCAGCGCAAGCAGAGTCCCTCTTTACATCACAGGTGTCCCTCCTTACATCACAGGTGCCCCCAGCAGAGTGCTTCCTTACATCACAGATGTCTCCAGCGGAGTGCCTCCTTACATCACAGGTGTCCCCAGTGGAGTGTCCCTCCTTACATCACAAGTGTCCCCATCGCCAGTGGAGTCCCTCCTCACAGCACAGGAAAGCAGTGATGTGGGGGGCAGTGAGAGATGATGTCAGCTCTCCGCTTCCCGCCACACACTGACATTTAAGAGGCCGGACTGTGTGTGAGCACTGTGAGAAGCGGTGATGCAGGGCGAGCAGAGAGAGATGATGTCATCTCTGCTCGCCCACCCTGCTTGCTTCTCATTCTCAGTCTGCCCACTCGCGGCTCCATCAAGCCACCCACCCGCAGCTCCATCAAGCCGCCCACCCGCGGCTCCATCGAGCCGCCCGCTCGCAGCTCCATTAAGCCGCCCGCCCGCGGCTCCATCAAGCCGCTCGCTCGCGGCTCCATCAAGCCGCCCGCTCGCGGCTCCATCAAGCCTCCATGTTAGAGACCCCGACACTCGGGGCTATGGCCATTCGATTTAGGGCTGTAGCCTCGATAGCCACACCCTGGCGACACCCCTCTAGGCCACCATTATTTTCCAGCACTGCCTTAACCCTCTTGGGCATGGAGTTGACCAGAGCTTTGCAGGTTGCCACTGGAGTCCTCTTCCATTCCTCCATGGTGACATCATGGAGCTGGTGGTTGGTAGAGAACTTGCACTCCTCCACCTTCCATTTGGGGATGCTCCACAGATGCTCAATAGGGTTTAGGTCTGGTGACATGCTTGGCCAGCCCATCATCTTTACCCTCAGCTTCTTTAGCAAAGCAGTAGTCATCTTGGAGGTTTGTTTGGGGTCATTATCATGTTGGAATACTGCCCTGCAGCCCAGTCTCTGAAGGGGGGATCATGCTCTGCTTCAGTATGTCACAGTACATGTTGGCATTCATGGTTCCCTCAATGAACTGTAGCTCCCCAGTACCGGCAGCACTCATGCAGCCCCAGACCATGACACTCCCATACATTGACTGTAGGCAAGACACATTTGTCTTTGTACTCCTCACCTGGTTGCCCCCACACACGCTTGACACCATCTGAACCATATAAGTTTATTTTGGTCTCATCAGACCACAGGCCATGGTTCCAGTAATCCATGTCCTTAGTCTGCTTGTCTTCAGCAAACTGTTTATGGGCTTTCTTGTGCAAAATCTTTAGAAGAGGCTTCCTTCTGGGATGACAGCCATGCAGACCAATTTAATGCAGTGTGTGGTGTATGGTCTGAGCACTGACAGGCTGACCCCCAACCCCTTCAACCTCTGCAGCAATGCTGGCAGCACACATTTGTCTATTTCCCAAAGACAACCTCTGGATATGACGCTGAGCACGTGCACTCAGCTTCTTTGGTCGACCATGCTGAGGCCTGTTCTGAGTTGAACTTGTCCTGTTAAACCACTGTATGGTCTTGGCCACCATGTTGCAGCTCAGTTTCAGGATCTTGGCAATCTTCTTATAGCCTAGACCATCTTTATGTAGAGCAACAATTATTTTTTTCAGATCCTCAGAGAGTTCTTTGCCATGAGGTGCCATGTTTAACTTCCAGTGACCAGTATGAGACAGTGAGAGCGATAACACCAAATTTAACACACCTGCTCCCCATTCACACCTGAGACCTTTTAACACTAAAGAGTCACATGACATGGCTAATTGAGCCCAATTTGGACATTTTCAGTTAGGGGTGTACTCACTTTTGTTGCCAGCGGTTTAGACTTTAATGGCTGTGTGTTGAGTTAATTTGAGAGGACAGCAAATTTACAGTTATACAAGCTGTACACTCACTACTTTACTTTGTAGCAAAGTGTCATTTCTTCAGTGTTGTCACATGAGAAGATATAATAAAATATTTACAAAAATGTGAGGGGTGTACTCAGTTGGAATAAATAACTGAAATAAATTGCTTCCTGTAACATCAGTAAGTTTTTTACACCTCTCTACTGGAATTTTGGACCACTCTTCTTTAGCCAATTTCTCCAGTTCTCTCAGATTGGAAGGGTTCTTTTTTCCAACTGCTGTTTTGCGATCTCTCCACAAGTGCTCTATAGGATTTAGCTCTGGACTCATTGCTGGCCAGTTCAGTACTCTCCAGAGCTTTGTTTTCAACCATTTCTTGGTGCTTTTTGACATATGTTTTGGATCATTGTCCTGCTGTAAGACCCATGACCACTGATGGAGACTCAACTTTCTGACACTGGGCCCTACATTGCACCCCAGAATTCTTTGGTGGTCTTCAGATTTCATAATGCCATGCACACGGTCAAGACATCCAATGCCTGAAGCAGTAAAGAAACCCCAAAACGTAAGCGAACCTCCACCATATTTGACTGTAGGGACTGTATTCTTTTTTTAAAGGTTTCATTTCTTTTTCTAAAAACAATAAAATGATGGGGTTTACCAAAAAGCTGTAATTTAAACTGTCAACAGCACATTCTCCCAAAAGGACTTTGGCTTCCTCAGGTAAGTTTTGGCAAACTCGAATCTGGCTTTTTTTGTTTCTGGATCAGTAGTGGGGTCCTCCTGGGTCTCCTACCATAGCGTCCCTTTTCATTCAGATGGTGACGTATAGTGTGAGCTGATACAGTTGTACCCTGTGCCTGATGGTCAGCTTGAATTTATCTGGAAGTTGATCAAGGTTCTTTATCCACAATTTGAACAATCCTTTGTTGCAATCTTTGATCAATTATCCTCTTTCGTCCATGTCGGGAGATTAGCTACAGCACCATGGGCTGTAAACTTCTTGACAATTTTGCACACAGTGGACACAGGAACATTAAGATCTCTGGAGATGCACGTGTAACCTTGTCAATGCTTTTCCACAATTTTTGTTCTCAAATCCTTAGACATTTCTTTGTTGCTCTTTCTCTTCTCCATGCTCCATGGGGCACACAGAGACACACAACAGAAAGGTTGAGTAAATGTTTCACCAATTTAACTGGTTGCAGGTGTGATTTCTATATTGTCATTATCTGTTGATTGTTACAGATGAGTTTTTAATTACAGGAGCATCACAAACTTGAAATGGAATTATTTCTTACAATTTTGAAAAGGTGGCAATAATTTTATCCTGTCCATTTTTGGAGTTTTGCGTGGAATGTGTCAGATTTGTTTTTTTGTTTCTCCACTTTCTTCCATACCAATACAAACAAAAGAAATACACATGAGAATTCCTAACCATGTGTAATTGCAACAATATACTGTATATATATATATATATATATATATATATATATATATATATATATATATATATACACACACACGCATAATCTGAGTGCAAACCAAATGCTTATTGTTTTGGCAGCATGCAGGATGTTCACACTCTACTGTTCCTTTATCTTTGATTGGAATTATGTATATGTTGTCACTCCTAGATGCTTTTATGTCTTCAGTCTGTGTCTGTGTGTGTGGTTTTAACCATTCTTTGACTTGATACATGGTGCCAGATTTTGCCTTATACAGTATTAGTGCACTGTCTCCACTTGGTGCTTTTGTCACAAATACTATCAGCTTCTAACTTCAGCTTGTTCAATTAGGCTGGGTTCACACTGCAGCTCCCAATAGGGGTCCAGTGCATACCCATTCACTGTTTCATGTCCGATTTCAGCCCGAATGGTTGGGTGAATTTGGACCTGAAAAGGACCAAAAGATGCACAGGACTCCTGTGCAAATCGCACCGGAGGCGCATCGGAGATGTGTGAACTAGCTCCATAGAGAGCCGATCACAATCTCCTGACATGCAAGTTGGATGTGGGGAATTCTGCATCCAATTCACACCAGTGTGACCCCAGCCTTAGGCTTTAACAAAAAAAAAATGAAAGTTGATTGGTTTCTATGCAGAACTGAGCCTGATTTTGTACTCTCCAAGATTAGTAAATCAACCCCATTGTCTGCTGTGCGTCGCCTTAAGTATTTCTACTAATCACGAGCATGGTGTCCTTACAGAAAAAACAAAAAAAGAAACTGTGAGCGATACCTGGAGGTTGCTCTTCCTGACCTTTTCCTATTGCTCTTCCTGATCTGTATTTTTCCTCTTCTGAGTCAGTAATGCTAAACTTTTAGAAATGCAGAGATTACTGAAGTCAAAGAACAGCATGCTGGCCAGGTAGTTGCATTTTTAGAAGTTCAGTAATGGCAAACTGCTATCAAGATAAATTTCCTTCAGTACTGATTTCTTTTCACTTTGTTCAGTGTTCACTAGGATTGGTGTCACCTGGTGTGGTAAAATATGGTGCCCCCCCCCCAGGTCATTGAGCAGTCCAGGGCATTGAGCAGGCTAGTGCATCAGCACAGCTCTACCCCCTACTCTGTACAGTGCTCTGTCATGCTGCTGCGGAGTGTAAATTTATAGTGTAAATTCCCCAGTGTAAATTCCCTCACAATTGTACCATTGTATCCCCACCGTGTATTCCCCCCACCCCCGTGTAAATACCCTCCAGTGTATTGCCCTCAATGTAATCCCCCAATGTAACCCCCCTGTGTACTTCCCCCAATATAACCCCCCTGTGTAATTCCCCTAATGTAACCCCCACGTGTAATCCCCCCAATGTAACCCCCCATGTAATCCCCCTAATGTAACCACCTCTGTGTAATCCCCCTTTGTTAACTCAAAAAAACATATCCTGTTCCATTAAAGCATGTTATACAGCACAGTACTTGTGCTGTGTCATTTGGTCCCCTGTTTCACCTGGCTGATCCTGCCTGGTTATGCCCTTTCCCCTGTACTTTGACCACGGTATATCAGGGCTGCTGAGCCCTGACACCATGGTCAAAGAAAGTACGTGGCTCTGTCATCCGCAGCCTGCTCTCCTGTATCTCCTCTGTCCTCCTCCCCTCTCCCTGTCTGCTTGTACCAGTGTCCCCGTCCCCCCCCCCCACGCTTGCTGCGCTCATATCTGCTACTAAATCCTGTAACCCCCTCTGTACCATAATAATAAGTGTCCCTGTGCCTGTGTAATGTAAAAAATCTGCCGATCTGTACCTATATGAATACGGCTCCCATCACTCAGCTGACTGTCAGCTCTCTCTCCTCTCTCTCCCTCCTCCCCGACTGACATCAGCGGGAATGTTCGGCCTCGCTCACTGGAGCTGTGAGCTGGAGAGAGAAGAGATCTGACAGTCAGCTGAGGGCCAGGAGCCGCTCTCATATAGGTACAGATCAGTAGATTTTTTTACATTACACAGGCACAGGGACACTTATTATTATAGTACAGAGAGGATGGGAGGATTTAGTAGAAGTGGGCTGACAACCACTTTAAGACTCCATTTACACTTGCACGACTCCAAAGTTGTGCCGACTTTGGAGTGCAACTTTGATGCAACTTTGATACGACCAGTAATAATGGATAACTGTTGCACACAAGTTGCATTGTATAAAATTCAGGTAAGACTTTCATGCAACTTCTGAGGGTTAACATTGAAGTCTATGGCCCTCAAGTTGCATGAAAGCCGGACCAAAGAAGTGCACAAACTACTTTGAAGTGGCTGCAAATTTAAGTCGTGCATATATGAATGGGTATCATTGGAAAACATGGGGAATGACTTATCATGCAACTTTAATGTCCAAAAGTTGCATGACAAGTCACACAAATGTGAATGGAGCCTTAGTGAAAGAGCAGTTGTAGCACTGTGTACCTGCTCTAAATGCTATGTCATTTACAGCTGACTTGTTTCTCTCTGTTTGAAGGATATTGTTGCCAAGTCTAAATTCACTTCAAATTTCACCAGGGACTTATATTGTAGTGAGTTTGTACATTACATGGAGCATGTGCACCGCTCTTCCAGGTTTCTTCTTGTAAGGTCAGACTGATTCTTCAGGACCCTGGAGAAATTCCTGTAAAAGCACCATAGCATGGGCAAAGCTTTTTTTTTGGATATACTTCTATTCTGGGCCACAGAAGTGCACTTACTTTTGCTCTCCTGTGGCCCAGAGTCAGCATATAGTGGGCTCAATCCCTCTGTCAGCTGACATCACAGAGCTGCTCTAGACTCCAGAAGGATCCTGATCAAATTGTCCGGATCCAGCCAGCTGCCTGATTGATAGCTGGTTTCAGCTCTAAGTTTGTGGCTGAGAGCTGAAGCCAGCTGCACCCCTGCCTCTCCAGCCTGGCATTCCAGTTAGCGCTGGAGGGGCAGAAGGGGTAGCAGTAACTGATAGTCACTGCTTTCTGCTTTGAGAGGACCGAGAACTGAGTGATCAGTGGTCAAATGATCGTTCAGTTCTCAGATCTAGAGCCGCCGGGGGATAGCTGAAGCATCAGACCAATGCTTTGTTTTTTTAAATACCCCAAATTTCTCCTTGTACTTGCAAAGACATATCAATGAATGTACAGAGAGTCTGCTGTATACCTTGTTGAAAGACCAGAAGAAATCATGATGGTTTCCTGTGCAAAATGAAAAATTAGCATAATAACAAGGGGTTCCAAGACACATAAAACTTGATGAGCTAACCTCACTTGCTCTGGTGGAAATTCTGAAATGAGATGCAGAGGGTGTGAAATGTTATCACATCTTAATGCATCATCTGTTAGAATCCTGGATTGATCCCTATAAAAAGCTATACCTATATTTTTGTATTTTAATTTCAAATTCAGTTGAGATCATAAAGTTCACTGTACATGTCGTATTGAGCCAATTTGTCTATATGACTCATAGTAAACACCAGAAGCGAGAGCAATATTGTTTTCTCTCTTTTCACATTTAAAATGATTTGTCCATTACTGAGTAGAATAATGAATGAAATTTTATCATAAGCACGGAAAAAGCCCAGGAAACAAACATTTTTTCCCCCTAATACAGCAGAAATATGGTCGATTTAGGGCACTTTTCAAGAAATATGCAGCAGTTTTGCTGTACATGGTATGTTATACCGAGTGTTAACTAAAACATATATTTTTTAAAATTCTGGAAGTGGTTTAATAATTGTGCATTGAAAAGTAAGTAGATTCTATTATTATAATATTAGGAGTGAATTGAATGATTTAAGGACTTGAACTTTAACAGCAATACTTAAAATAAATGTACTTTACAAGTATATATATATATATATATATATATATATATATGAAATGTTTACTTGATCTGGGTATCATTCGGTTACAAGAAGTGTATGCTAAGGAAATTATGTCTGAATTTGCTTAATTACAGCTGCATTTGCAATAGCTGTTGTTACCCCTGAAAATAAAAGTGCCCAATAACATTCCAGCTGATCGTATTTATTAATGTTACATTGGGCCATGATTGTGGTCAGTGGCAGTACTAGGGGGGCTCATGGGTGCGCTAAAGCACCCCATATTTTGTATAAAGCTGAATTTTGGGTAAAATAAAAGCCTTTGTGTGAGTGGGTGACTGAGTATGTAAAATTACTGAACTACTGAACACCTAATGCTGGGCGGTTCATTGTTGCTCCTGGTGGTATTTTGTTGCTGTTGGAGGAGTGTATTGTTCCTGTTAGGGGATCTATTATTATTATCAAGGGATCTATTGTTGCTACTGGGGGTCTGTTGTTGATGGTTGGGCCCTATTATTCTTGCTGGGGGATTATTATTGTGGGGACAGTTGGAGACTATTTTTGCTACTGGGAGTTCTTTATTGCTGCTGGAGGGGTATATTGTTGGTGTTAGAGGACCTGCTGGGGATCAATTGTTTCTGTTGGGGCATATAATATAGCTGTTGGAGGTCTATTATTGCTGGGGACAGTAAGGGTTAATGTTGCTGCTGCGGGTCCACTATTGGTGCAAGGGGTTTGTTATTATTATGGGGTCTAATATTGTTCTGGGGGTTATTATTGTGTTGGGAGTTTTTGCTTGCCCTGACAGATGTTGCTGTTTATCATGACAAAGGCTTGGGGTTATTGTCTGGAATTATTGCTCTCCCTGACATTTGCAAGCGATCATTGTAAGGGGTTAACATTGCAAGCCTGCCATTACCTGAGGGTTATCATTAATCATCCTGAAACATGCTGGGGTTTATCATTGCAAGCCTTGACACTTGCTGAGGGTTATCATTAATGGCCCTGAAACATGCTGGGGGTTATCATCGCAAGCCTTGACACTTGCTGAGGGTTACCATTAATGGCACTGAAACATGCTGGGGGTTATCATTGCAAGCCTTGACATTTGCTGAGGGTTATCATTAATGGCCCTGAAACATGCTGGGGGTTGTCATTGCAAGCCTTGACACTTGCTGAAGATTTTCATTGCTAGCCTTGACACATGTTGGGAGTTACTTTTGCTAGCACTGACACCGACAAAGGGGGTTATTTTACTCCAACAATCTGTTCAATTCACCCCAAGCCCTATTTTGTCTAAACCATAACAAAGCAAAGGCAGAAAAGTGGCACACTACAAATGCTACAAGCCATACATTGAGAAGAAACACCCACTTTATTGACAATGTCAACTTTATGGCCATACCAACAGCATGTACAGCTCAAGTACCCCTGATTAACAAATGTATACACACATGTACTATCTTATGTTATTCAGGGGTACTATATAGGCTATATGGTAATTGTATGTTATAACCGTGTATGTGGATGAGATAAGTACCCCTTATGGACTGCCATTTGTTTTGGGAATTTGATTTCATGATCTGTGTGAAGCGATATTATACGGAACTCTGTTTCCATTAGATGCTCCTGGTGAACTGCAATATAATTCTGACATGAAAAGCTCTGTGGATTGACCATACATTGGATGTGACATTCTTATGTTTCTTTTAATAAGCGGATGGTACTTGTATATGAGCTATGTTATAGGCTGGATGCAATTAGGATTTCTCAGTACAATGCAGGAAAAACTGTGTGCTTAATTTAAAGGGCTGTATAGACTGCATGAAATGTGAAATTGAGTAAATTCAAGTTTCGATATATGTGAACATCGTTTCAGACAGGATCCATATTGCATTGCTTGGGCTTTGCATATTAAACACATTTGCTTTGTGGGCTTTAGATGCTCACCTTGCTGCTTGCCATTCATTTAGGCCATTCATATGGAGAATAACTCCCACTCTTTGAATAGAGTTGCATATGTCTGTTGTTGTGGAACCTATATACTTACGGAATTGATAGGCTGTACACAAAGTGGGTTGATTTGATATTGTTAATGTTACACACCATGTAACTAATTGAATAACAGCAAATGTTGTATGATATAACATAGCTAACCATAAACCATACTACTGGCAGACTCCCTTGAACCTTCTATGAAAGGGGAGAATTTCTGCTATATGGGAGATTGCAAAGGGGACTTACTGGTTCACGATGGATCAATGGGTTGCTGCTAATGTTTGTTCCATCTAATTGAATTATATCTAAAACAATCTTTATATCTTCTTAAAGAAAAAAGGAGTGGCTGCCATATGGGAGTTTGCAAATGAGATAACTGGAACAATTGTATCCCATATTCAATGAACAATTCTCCTTAATATACAACCTGAATAAGAGGAATATACAATATAAGCATGTACAATAAGTGTGCTTAAAGTGATTGTAAACAATCACTTTAAAAAACAACCCATTCACTTTAAAATAGAAATGAAAAGCAAAACATTTTTGTATAGATATAAAAAAAAGTGATAAATACATGTTTTTCCTTTTTTATAAGTGATCACATTCCCTCTGTTCTCAGCTGCATAAGTGCTGAGGGAGGAGAAGCAGCAGCACACTAAGCCTCCCAGTGAATGGCTGTGCAGCGGGGGTATGTTAAGACAAGTGTGATCATTGGAGGAGAGTACACTGAGTTCCCAGCACAGCTAGAGAACTGACCACTGTGCTCTCCTGCTTAGTGCGGTCAGTTTTTAATATGAAAGCAGAGGGACTAATAGGAATACCAGGAGACCAAGAGAACCAAGAGAACGGGATACTTTCTCATACAAGTACATGGTACAGCAGGCACATTTTAGAAATATGAAGCATTGGGTTTACAAACACTTTAAATTCAGAAACTCAATTGGATACAAAACAGCAATTTGATCTGATTTATTACTTTTATTGCCTTTCAGCAATGGGGGGTATTTACTAAAACAGGAGCACTCAGAATCTGGTGCAGCTGTGCATGGTAACCAATCAGCTTCTAACATCAACTTGTTCAATTAAGCTTTGCCAATAAAACCTGGAAGCTAATAGGTTACTATGCCCAGCTGCACCAGACACTTTATGCACCAGTTTTAGTAACCCCCCCCCCATGCTTTTTAGATCAAGACTATAGCATGGGCAGTCTAAGGAAATATGTTTTTTTTCTGGAGTTTATGGTCTGCACATTTTTGGTTTAACATTTAAATATATATGTGAGGGGGTGTATATACAGTTGTATAACTTGTAGGTCTAGATATATATATATCTTGTTAGCTGCTATAAGTCAAAAAGACTCTCTGAATAGTGTTTTGTTTTAGAAACCTATTGAAGTAAATAGCTGCCAGCACTCTAACAGACTCCCATACACATGTGTTCCTATAGCATTCACAATATCAGCGCTACTCTCTCTATATATCATACATCAAATCAAAAGGTATGCCAAATACAATAGTCCATGCAAAAAGAAAGACTGCGTCTTTCTACCTCCCGTGTTTATTTCTCAGTAAAGTTGTGTTCTTGCCTCATTTGTTTGACCCTTATATCAAGTAGGGTCACTTATCGCTTTCAATTATGTGCATCTTCCAATATTCAACGTGAATTCTGTGTCAAATCAAATATGCTACAGTCTCCAATTGATTCTTCCTCATTCTCCCAAGTGCTCATTGTGACATGTAAAAAAATAAAAAACAATATAGTGCCTTATCCTTTGTAAACTTACATCACTTCAAATAAGTGCTATGCACATAAATAAAACTCACCATTTTTTAATGCTATACAATCAGCTGTACCAGCTTCACCAGATGTGCCCTCACCTGCTTCCTTTCATATATTGGCTTTATATATTAAGATGTTTCCACTTTCCGGTTGGATGCTCCTTAGATGTCAAATAAATTTTAGCCAGCTCAAAGATCTTACTTTCCTTTGTGATACTTCTCTTTTTTCCACGTCAGGCTTAGATTCACAGCTCATGACATTCTGCAAACAGATAACCTCTCCTCTGGATGTTTTCCCATCCTCTCTACCATTCAGCCCCATGCAAAAGTCAGAAAAGTGCCATAGTGCTTTATGCTTTAAAAACTCATTATTCATCCAATGCCAATTTAACCACTTCCCGACCTGTAGATATACGGCGGCAGATTGGCAGCCCTGCGCGTATCACCGTCTATTTATGGCAATTTGCGCAGCCGCAGTTGCGGGCTTGCGCAGCCAGCGGCACGCTCTGGTGCCCGTCACATGCTACGTGAGTTTGTCCACAGGTCGGGTGGACTCGAAGTCCGTCGGCGACCCGCGATCACCTAATACAGAGGCAGTACGGGGAACCGCCAATGTAAACATGGCGGTTTCCCGTTCTGTCAGGGGACATGACAGTGATCTACTGATCCCTGTAATCGGGATCAGTTAGATCTGTCATGCCCCTGCCAGCCCAGCCCGCATTCATTTAGAACATGCTGAAGGAACACATTTAACCCCTTGATCGCCCCCCCTAGTGTTAACCCCTTCACTGCCAGTGACAGTTATACAGTAATCAGTGGCTATTTTTAGCTCTGATCGCCGGATACATGTCAAAGGTCCCAAAAAAGTGTCAAAAGTGTCCGATCTGTTCACCGCAATATCGCAGTCCCGATAAAAATCGCAGATGGCCACCATTACCAGTAAAAAAAATAAAAATAATAAAAACGCCATAAATCAATTCTCATAGTTTGTAGACACAATAACTTTTGCGCAAACCAATCAATAAATGCTTATTGTGATTTTATTTACCAAAAATATGTAGAAGAATACATTTTGGCCTAAATTGATGAATACATTTGTTTTTTATATATATAAATAGAAACATAGAAAAGTGACGGCAGAAAAAGACTGAGTAGTCCATCGAATCTGCCCCTTTTTTTTGTTTTTTTTTTGTTTTTTTTTCACATTAACCTTGTTGTCTGACTATAGATTTATGTGTATCCCAATATATTTGGATATTTATTATAGCAAAAAAGTAAAAAAAAATTGTTTTTTTTCAAAATTGTCACTCTTTGTTTATAGCGCAAAAAATAAAAACCGCAGAGGTGATCAAATACCACAAAAACAAAGCTCTATTTGTGGGAAAAAAAGGACGTCAATTTTGTTTGGGTACAATGTCGCACAACCGCGCAATTGGCAGTTAAAGTGACAGTGCCGAATCGCAAAAAATGACCTGGTCAGGAAGGGGGTAAATCCTTTCGGGGCTGAAGTGGTTAAATCTCACATTGCCTCTTTATACATATACCTATCAAACTGTTATATGTTGTTGCTCTGGCTTTGTATAGCATCACATACATACAACTCGCCTAAGACCTGTCCTCCCAGCATCATCGGTAAGGTCCTGCTCCTACGCATTTCATCACCAATCACATGACTTCCTCAGGGAGATTTGATAGACACAAAAGATAAACACGGGAGGAAGAAGGACACAGTCTGATCATTTAAGGAGTTTTTATATGGGTTATTGTATTTGGAGGACTTTTTGATTTGATTTATGATAGATATATATAATACACACTTCACAAAAATAAATCTTATGATAAGCATGAACCATAATATAACATAATAGTTTATGTTCTGTGGAACACTTTTAAATTGAAGGGCCGAGTCCTGCTGTCTGTGTGAATGGACGCAGCTTTTTTAAAATATTCCACTAATAAGATTGGTACTTTTTTATATTTTTGTTATACTTTTCTCCTACATTTTGGGGCGACATATTCCCACATTTGGGGACTCTCTCTACACAATTTCAATTCAACCATGCTCCATCACCCCTGTCAAACTTATAATGCTGCTCCTTCATCCAGAGTGTAGGCATTCGAATAAGGGAGGTGTGTTACTGGCCAGATAGCCAGGTGAAAACAGAGGGAAAAAGAAGGCTCATTGGAATATTTTCTGTAATTTATTGTTAAATACCAAAAATACTAATGGCATACACCAGTAGAATGAGGCATGTGTGACCAGCCAGGAAAAAGTAACAGTTTTTTTTGTTTTCTGGGGTTTTTTTACAAGAAACCTCCCAGCCACTGATACTCACCTTTCATGCACTCTCTGTCACTCTGTTTGTCTGGAGCTGGAAGACCTAACTCTTTGTAAGCTCCAGAGCTTACACAAGGTTAAATGAGAAGTATAGGAATTTTTTTTTTTAGGAATCATACTTACCTAAGTGGATGCAGCATCGGTTTGATGCTGCATCTGTCCCCTGCCGGCTCGCTGAGAGCCTGAGCCGGGTGCCGTTCCAGGCAAGTGGGCAGATCCCGGCCATATGGTCACAACCTTTTCAGAGCCTGGACCGGCTCTGTGACATCAGCCGACTGTGGGCTTTAACATGTTCCTTCACCATGTCAATAGGCAGTGTTCAGCTCAGAGCAATGCATCCTGGGAGGAGGTCACATTCTCTCCACTACCTAGAAATGCTGCGTATCTCCCAAAGATTATAGTGGAACAGCATACCAGTACAGGAGCACGCAAGGCAGTGGGTGAGGCATTCTTACCAGAAGAGATGTCATTTTGCCCTGGATGTAATAATATTTTATGTGGGAGTCTTCGTACTTACACTGTAGTACCTTTTCTGTTATTATGAATACCTTGTCTAAACAATAGGCATTGCCACAGATGCCCCCTGGGTCTTACTCGCTATCTGATTCTTCTGTTAAATCAGAAATTGGCATTACTTCTGAGTTAAAAAAATGAATTAATCAAAATCAATAAACTGAATTAAATGTAAAATAAGCTTTTAGATTCAAGCTGTGTTGAATCTATGTACATCAATGTAGCTTTTTCCAGAGATATAAAAGTGCATCTTTCTCCAGACTTACTTATGTCAAAAGGCTGGATTAAAAAGAAAAGATAAAAATGGAGTTATCCATGCAGACACACAAGTACTCAGCACATATAAAAAAATACCATTCAGTGCCCCTGCTTCAGTAATCTCATTGTTTTTCTATCATACATGTGATTGCTTCTATTCCTAAGGGCAGATACAGCTTTTGATGTATTATAACTTTAGATCCCTTGCTACTAAATTAAAGCACAACAGATACTTTTGTGAATAGTATGAACATGAAGGTTACAGCAAATGCTTTGCTTATAGGTGTGCTGACATTATATGTGCTACATAGTACTTTGCCTTGAAACTCCCCATAGCCTACAATTTCACCTAGACCAGTGGTTCTCAACTCCAGTCCTCGGGACCCACCAAAAGGCCAGATTTTAAGTATTACCTTGGGGAGATGCAGACTAGAATACTGCAATCACTGAGCAGCAAATGATATCACCTGTGATGTATTTCAGTTATCCTGCAAACCTGGCCTGTTGGGGGGTCCCGAGGACCGGAGTTGAGAACCACTGACCTAGACTAATCTAAGTTACATGCTTTGTCCTTTTCACTTTCCATCAGACCAGTTAGAATTCTGTCAACATTAACAAATAAACCTTTTAGCAGATACATTGAGATTGTATGCACTGCTGGTTTTGACCTTTATGTATCTAATAGCGTCTATAAGACTCCTTTCACACTGGCGCCGCTCGTCCTAGCGGCGCTCTACTGCTGTTTAAGTGGTGCTTTTCTGCCGCCAATAAAGGGGTTAAAAACTTCTGTGTTGCAGAGCTTCCGAATCGCTTTTCAGGTGCTTCGGAAGCACTGTCCATTTATTGCAATGGGCAGGGAGGGGTATATACCGCTCCCAACCCGCCCCAAAGATGCTGCTTGCAGGACTTTTTTTCAAGTCCTGCAAGCGCACCGCCCGGGTGTGAAAGCACCCATTGCAGAGCATGGGAGGCAGTTTTCAGGTGCTTTACAAGAATTATTTCTAGCTTTAAAATGCCTGAAAACTGCCTCAGTGTGAAAGGGATCTAAGGGTCAAATTCCTAGATCCTACAGAGGTTGATTTACTAAACCTGGAGAGTGCAAAATGTGGTGCAGCTGAGCATGGTAGCCAATCAGCTTCTAACTTCAGCTTGTTCAATTAAGCTTTGACAATAAAACCTGGAAGCTGATTGGTTTCTATGTAGAGCTGCACCAGATTTTTCACTCCCCCGTTTTAGTAAATCAACCCCACAGTGTCGCTGAGATTCTGTTGTTTCTTTTCTAGACAGTGGAGTGCTGTATATGAAGCTAAATGCAGCTAAAGTATGACTCTGGGAAGAGCACAGTTAATTTCTACTTACTACACGACCATTGAAGTAAAAAACAACAAAAGTCTCTGTAAATATAACTGTTCCATTTTTCCTATCTCCCTTCCATATTTGGCTATAGCATACCCAAAAAGGACCTTATGGGGGACTTCATGCACAGCCTGAATTACTGTCTTCAGACTGCACTGCACATGGTAAACTTACCTCATCACTATTGATTAATGAGGATCTCAGTTCAAAGGAGAAGTGCAGTCAAAGCTCATTTGACTTATCCTGTGCATCACAAGAGTACAGATTGTTCTGCACTCCTGTGATCTGTTTTCAGCCGACAGCGGGCTGAAGCCCACTGTCAGCTGACATCAAAAAAGGCGGTCTAGGCTGGGGAAAGATTGTAACCAGTTCTCAGTCTTAGACTGAGATGCTGCATCCACCTAGGTAAGTATGATTTCTAAATACAAAAATTTGTTTTATTAAATTCTTTTAAATGTGTAGGCATGAAGATGAGTGACCCAGTGAGGTTATAAAGAGACTCGTTGACAGATGGGTCTGTTCCCTACCTTGGCTATTATCTCTATTACTCACTTAGTGTTGTACAGATCATTATTAATGACGTCCCTGTATTGGAACTTAGCGAGAGGTTCTCTGACTGGATGAGAGTTAGGCTTCTCCCCATACAGAACAGGTTATCTCCTACTCAGAGATGGAAATAACCTGAGGGAGTGTGTTTTTCAAAGCCTAGGCTCACAGAGAAATGGTTGAAGGATGCTGATATGCTAGCAAGAATGGAGGAGGATGCAGAGGGCAGCATTTTTAGTTTGGAGAGAATAAGTAGTGCTTTACTAACTTGCTCACAAGAAGGGAGATAAATAGTCAAAATAAAAAAATAAATAAAACGGATTTCTGCTATAATTGTATTTTTAAAGTGAAACACTAGAAAGGGACAATTGTAATTTGTTCAGTTGCATGCTGGAACAGTTACATTGCCATCCTCATCAGCATTTAACAAGTGATTAATGCTGACGCGGTAATGCTCAACCTTTTTCCCATTTATACTACAGAATGTGTATGAGTAGAAAGCACACAATCTGAAGTTCCTACCAATAAAAAGTAAGAATGACAGATCTTACATGAATCCCAGAGTTTTATGTATACAATTAAATAATTTATCTTGTGATCATTTGAAGTGCCATGGCAGTGGTCACATGGTGAAGGAATATTTCAGGGTATGGGGCTGTTATTGGGTTACTGCTTACCTTCTTCTGAACATATCATTTGACAGGCCATTATGGACTGTTCAGATTTGTTATTAAATGCTGATTTAGCTGGGTTCAAAGTTATAAAAACATGGAATATTGACCGAAATTAGTGGACAACCTTGTTGGTTGTCAGCAAATTTGTAAAAGAATGATATTTACAAAAGGAGGTTCAATATATTGGCAAAAATATTTTAAAGGATAGGTTCACTTTTAGCAACATGTTACATGTTACACTTGTATTTTGGGTGTAACATGTAACATATTGCTAAGGACCAAACACCCTCACCCCCTGAGCCCCTCTCCCCATTGACAGTGGGTGGGGGTTCCCCTTTCCTCTCCCCCTCAGCTACTGTCACATTTAAAATCAGTGTGGTTGGGCAGGGTTCCACCCAGACAGCTGCATCTTTCATTCACAGTGATCTGTGAATTAATGAGGTACAAGTCCTGTCTGCCACCGGGGCAGACGACTTGTAGTTCTCAATGGACTATGAGTGCACTGATCAGTGCACTTGTAGTCAATTCACTCTACCTCCAGCCTTCTAAATAAAAGCCATTAAAGAAGTATGAACAGAAAGCTGGAGGGAGAGTGTGCAGGAGCCTGACATTACACCTAAGATCCACTGATTGTGGGTGCAATGCTTTGCTGACCTACTCTGTATCTAAGAAAAGCACAATTTTTTACCTGCAAAAATATGCGTATTTATTATTGTTTCCTAAAAGGTGAACTTTAATGTATACTTGACCAGCCAAATAATATGTTTCTCTCAGTTCTGTTTTATACTACAGTGGCTAACATAAAGACAAGAATATTGATATGAAACTTCCAGTTAGCAGAGAGAAACAAGTTAGCCATGTTTACATAAGATTTTTTTTAATGCTAGGATAGTGTCGACAGTGTTGCATTAGAGATCCCACTGAGACCATGGGATCAGCTCCAATTAAGCTTTTGTCAGCACAAAGCATGTGTAAATATTTTTGCAGATACCCTCTTGGTGCTGTGCTTTCCTCCTAATAAGGATAACCTGCTTCTGTTTTTTTTCTCCTGTATGTTCAAGAATGTGTAAGCTCCACTTTAACAAGGATTGGTATGACTGTTCTGCCTGTAAAGTATAATCAAAAATAGTGACAGAATATTGTTTTATTAGTACAGTACTATAGGTACAGGCCGACTTTACCGCATTTAAGGGCCAATGGATAGGGCCATGTATTATACAATCTTGGATGAGCACCTTCTTCTTTCAGCCAGAACACTGAAGTTGGGTCATGGATGGGTCTTCCAGCATGACAATAACCAAATCATACCACCAAGGCAACAAAGGAGTGGCTCAAGAAGAAGAACATTAAGGCCATGGAGTGGCCTAGCCAGTCTCCAGACCTTAATCCTACAGAAGATTTATGGAAAGAGCTGAAACTTCGAGTTGCCAAGTGGCAGCCAAGAACTCTTAAGGATTTAGAGAAGATCTGTAAAGAAGAGTGGACCAAAATCCCTCCTGAGATGTGTGCAAACCTGGTCACTAACTACAAGAAACGTCTTACCTCCATGCTTGCCAACAAGGGTTTCTCCATCAAGTACTAAGTCATGTTTTGCTTGGGGATCAAATACTTATTTTACTCACTGAACTGCAACTCAATTTATAACATTTGTATCACGTGTCTTTTTCTGGATTTTTGGTTGATATTTCGTCTCTATCATTTAAAATGATAAAAATTATAGACCCTTCATTTCTTTGTAAGTGGGCAAATTTACAAAATCTGCCGGGGATCAAATAATTATTTTCCCCACTGTATGTCCCTCACTAACATGTGAGGTTGCTGGATGCGCTGCATAAACTGTATGTAGCTGAGTTGTTCCGGGTTTGAGCTGCGACTTCCTGTCTCCTACCCGGAACACAAGAAAGTCTATCTGACTCAGCCATTCAGACAGAGCAACGTATTCTAGCAATGAATGAGTCAGAGAGGCGGGCTGATGATGTCACAACCTCTGACTCAATCAGGAAGCTTTGTCTTCATTGCTAGAATACATTGCTTTCTCTGAATGGCTGAGCGCTGATTAGATAGACTCTCTTGTGTTCTGGGTATGAGACAGGAAGTCTTGGCTTGAACCTGGAACACAGCGCGGTATGTTGTGTGTAGCCTCAGCTGCATACACTCTATGCAGCACATCCAGCAGGATCGCATATTAGTGAGGGACATAGTTCATTTGAGCCAGCTTGGCCCAAACAACTATGTAAAATGTATGAAAAACTGGAGTTCAGCTTTAAGGAAAGTTGTACCCAGTGAAATATGAGGGTCGCTGACCCTTTCTGATAATGCTAGCTGCCTTGCTGTCTATGGAATCAATCCCTTATAAATTGGTAACTAGAAACAAGCAAACATATCATAAAAGTCAGAGTAAAGGCCAAATTCCTGATCTGCACAAGCCACTGAATCAGCATGACATCTAGGGAATTATGCGTTTCAGAAGGAGAGGTCAGCAACGGAAGCCTCCATATGTCTTAGATACTGTATAGCATAACTCCAGTAACTCCACTCCATAACTTTTTGGAAACCCCCTTCTACCTGAAGCTTCCCCACATCCTTTTTTTTATTTAAATCTCTGTATGCATCATGTAAATCCTGAAATTTTCAGTTTAGTAATTTTATCTCATGGATCCACTTACTCCAATGGTGAGCTGGTCCTGAATGTATCAGAGGGGGGCATCATGAGGTGGTGGTACTCTCTGCAGCATTATCCTGTGAGTTTGGGGCAGCTTAATGACATGCCTCCAGGGGACAAGTACTTGATTTTCTTGGCTCACAGGAAGTAGGTTGAATGATGTTGGGCGTCATTCAATCCAGAAGAGGAATGGTACTTGTTTGCAGAAAAGTAAGTCTCTGGTGTTACAGATAGGGTGAGTATTGCAACCAGGACAGCTCTATGGAAGTGATTACCAGTCATTGTGTTTCATATTCAACACTGGAGAAGGGCTTTAAGTTTCCTTGAACCCAGTAAAGTGCATGTCTTCCAATGTACCATTTATGGCAATACAAACAAAACCTTTTTAACAGTCTAATGAATACTTTGGTTAGATACATATGGAATGTTTATTTCTGACAATGAATGTGTCCTGATTGACTTGAAAGAGGAGTGAAAAAGTATGAGAAAAATTGGCAGCCTGTGAACACTACAGACTGCAGAATGTGGCATAGATATGAGGCAGGATTGGAGCACCATGGTGGTCACTTCATGCTGATCAAATTCACTCATGTCATATCATATGATGCTACTTAATACTGTGGGTTTTAGCACATAAAGCTTTGCTTTAGGCAAAAACTACAGCTGACAGTTCAAAGAAAATGAGTTGCTTGGACAACAGTAATAAGAAGAGCTAATTTTAAAACAACACATGATTTCCTTGCTATTGATAGAAGGAGGTGGGCATGCTGACAGTGCTATAATTCCGTGTTGGATATCGTTTTGTGTATATAAATTATTATGTGTGAATACTACAAAAGCTTGCCCAAAAGCCTTGAAGTCCCCATGTTCTTACAATAAGGTAAGTAAAATCTTTAGTGTTTGAATTAGCTCTTTATATACTGAATGTATTACTCTTTGTTCAGGGGCATTGTGATATTGTGTATTGTTTATTTCAGAGAAAAGTTAACAGTACTATAGTTATATAAGCGTTAACTATCACAGTTGAATTTAACAAAGCAGCCTTATTGAGATGTTAAATGGGAATAATGCTTCTATTGAGTTATTTGAATTTTTGAGTGACTGCCTGTGTCATTTAAATTATTTGCAGTGCAAGTTCCGTTCAGAAAATGACAGAGTGAAACATTTTACTTTTCAAAGTTGTTTACTCAAGAAAATTTAGCTTATACTTCTGAATGTCTTCATTTATTTTGGAGCTAGGCATTGTTTTTGCTGTATTCATGCACCTAGCTATGGTGTAAAGACTGGATTCATTCAGATACAAGAACACATAAACATAATGCAATGGTACCTGCAGAAACTGTAGCAGTGGATTTGATCAATCACATTGGTTGAGATACCTTACTTCCCAGATAAGCTGGCAGTGAAGCAGTTTACCTCCACCGCCCTTCAGTTCTTCTCTATATACACCTAAACTTCCATGCTTGGTCACACTAAGTGTACTAGTGGGGAGGGGCAGCTTGGTGCAGCGGCAGTAAGCACTCAGAATCCAGTTGCGGAAAACAGAACTGTATTGAAACAGTAATGCACAACAAGACAACCCGACTGGGTGCACTCACAGGATGTAAAGGGATGAGTAGTAGCAGTGGGTCTCAGGTGTGCTGACAAGGGGAAAATGCGGTCCGGCTGGTCTTTACCCAAGTAGGGAGGCTTCCAGAATGGATGGAGTGTCTCTGCACTTTCCCTACTCATCTGGAACCTCTCTCTGACTCCAAGCACTGTCCCTGACAGAGGAGTGACCTGTTTCTACTCTATCCACATGCACAATGTGTGCCAAACCTGGAAGCCAGGGTCTTAAATAGACTCTGACTGACCCAAGATGGCCACCACAGTCACATGGGATGTCAGCATTCATTTGGATGCTGCCTCTCTGTAACCAAGGTGCTCATAGAGAAAAGAGGTTTCTCTCAACGTCCTCCTCCACGTGCATTGCCACTACAGATGAGCGCCACCTGCAGTGGAGAAAGTAGATTGCCTACATACTTGCTTATGGTAAGTCTGTGTTCTATATTGTGCTCCCAGCTAGTCTAAAGGGGAACCCTTGATAAAAATAATGTTTTTTTAATAATACATTCCACATTAATAATTGTGCTACTGAAAACAGTGTGAGCTATAAATTGCCTCCAGCATTGTTCCTGTTTCTTCTTTCTGAAGACTGCCATTTTCCTGCAGCCCAGTGTCCCTGAACAGCAGTAAATATTTATGATGTCAGCAGATCGACCTCTACATTTTCAGCACTGTGTCTAAAAATAGAGAGCAACTGAACATGCGCAGAGCAGATCAAAATAGTGTATTACTGGATTTTAAACAATATAGGCACTAATTTTTAAAGTTTTACATAGCTATACCTGCAAAAAGGGGCCAGCCTGAAGTGAGCTTGCATAACTTCATTTTCTGAATAATCTTCCACTTTAAGTACACAGTTTTTTAACTGATTAATATTTCCTTAAAATCAATGGGAAGTTCGAAAAGGTGGGTGACAAAGTGACTAAATCGGTGCTTATGTAGTACGTCTCTGATTAACTACAATATTTTTGAGTTCAGATAATGAGCCAAATATTTATTATGTTTGTAAAAACTAAATCTGGCAAAAACATTATAATCTGTCAGTATATGGTTAAGTGTATTGGCTGCTTGAGGTCTTGTTAAATGTTTTCTATTTTAGCTATAACTCCAGACAGGTTGCATTGTGTTTATTCTTTAATGCTAAAGTTACCATTATTAAGGACCATACTTTTGTTCGTAACTTTTCTGTCAGTAATATATGGGGCAGAATTTACATGGCATCTAATAGATTATGTCCATTTATTAACCTCTTTGTCTTGCTTCCCATGAGCTAGACTAGCTGGTACTGTGACTACTAGAAACACAACTTGTATTTCTTCTACTAGCTACTGGCATGGTAACCTTAAGGACTCAATATTTAAACAATTAAAGCAGGGGCGTAACTACAGGGGTTGCAGGGGTTATAATTGTAACCTGGCCCCTTGCTCCAGGGGGCCCGTGTGCCTCCCTTGTACACCTGGATAGGGGGGATGGAGGAGACGGCGTTTAGTGGAACCGATGTCCTCCATTTTCCTCCTAATTCAGGAGATTGTTTCCTCTATATGCTGCCCCCGCTGCCCCTCCTATCCAGTTTACTTGTCTTCTGCTGTTCCCAAGGTCCCTGTGTGCTCCCCTGGTCCACCCTGCAGCGCTGCTGTCAACCCCCCCCCCCCTCTCTCCTGCCAGCTGCTGTAAAAGATGAGTCATAATGGAGAGATGGGAACGGGTCGGTAAATTTTTCATTTACAGGCTCCTTTCTTTTCTGAATGGACAGAATCAGTGATTGGTACCAATTGCTTCATTCATAACTGAAGCACAGTAAACTGTTTTTACTATACTTCCGTTTCTGAATGAATGGGAGGCTCGGTACTCAACTATTCCTGTCCATTCATTCTGTGCAGCTGAGGCTACACAGATGGAGATTGAGGGCTGAGGTTTGTTTAGACCCCTGATACCTCATCAAAGCCCCTCAACAGGGCTCCTAAAAAAAATTGTAAAAAATAATAAAATAAAATTGTAAAAATTTAATGAAATGGTAAAAAATAATAACATTAAAATACCAAAAATTAAAAATTACTGACACCAGTGAGGGAACTATCAGGATTCCAAAGGTCACAATTGCGACTGGGCCCTGGCATTTCTCCACCATGGGGAGGCCCGAAGATGGCAGAAAGGGGGCCCGCTGCAGAACTTCTGAAAGGGTCTGTAATAAAGAGCCCTGCGATGGGAGTAAAGGGCCCCAGGATCAGTGGGAAGAGGAAAGGACCCT
>BLSH010361173.1:661258-674865 GCA_018402905.1 Glandirana rugosa | reverse complement strand
GTTCGTCTGTCCCTGTCTGTAATCTCGTACGGTTCAGACCCATAGTTCGTTAGTCGCTATCAGTCTTGTTCGGTTTTCAGCCATTTGCCTTCCTTTGAGGTGTGTGTTTTGTTTTGTGTGTTTTGTAACTAGTCGTTCCTCCGAACCGTCGTGTACCAGAATTTATCACAAAGGAATTAACCTCTGACCCCACCTCAAGTGACTCTCTAATGAATCGGGTGTCCACCACTACTCGTACCGGAGATCCGAATGTGTTGGTTTTCCATTCGTTTGTCTGTCCTGTATTTACAATGATACCCAAGTACTGATCACAACTCGCTTGGGCCTGACATTGCAAGACCCGAACGATTTTTGAAATGTCCGGGTCCGGGTCCGTGCCACGGACACCCAAAAGTTCGGTACGGACCCGAACGTTACAGTCCGGGTTCGCTCAACACTAGTCATGAACCCATAGTAACATTTATGTCCTGTCTGTTTGCTTACCTTTTGGTTGTGTAAGCCTAGAGGCCATGCTCATCACCACCTGTGGGCTAAGTAATCTCTCAGTGAACTCCACCCCAGTCTCCAATTAAGGAAACACTATTTAAGACCATGTGCTGCCAAGCCTCCTTGCTGATCAATGTTTTGTGTGTTTTGTTTTGTGTGTGGAGTTTCCTTCCGTTTACCGACTTTTGGCTTGTTCTGACTATCGCTGATTGCTTGATACCCAGACTTGGCATGCTCTAATGTCTGTCCCTGTCTGCTTGTGGCCTTGACCTTTGATTAGGCCGCCGAATATCTTTGCTGTTACTGCACTGCTGCTTCCTCTCTTCCACCTGTAGCCAGCCGAGCGTGAGCTAGGGGACCCCGGGGGCCACGACCTGGACCCAGTTGCAGCCAAGTCCATCCTCACCACCAGAGGCTCTTGCAAATACCTACGCGCCCTGGGGAAACTGATGTACTAGCTCCCTCTGTTTCAGTGTCAGTGCTCCAGCGGCCCGTCTTCCTGTACCAGCCGAAGCTCATTAGCAGCAGTCAGCTATAGGTCCACAACCTTAGCGGTGCGCTTTGCAACCTTAGCGGTGCGCTTCACACTTCAGCTGTGCGATTCGCACCCCAGTGGTGCGCATTTGTCACCTGACCCCACGTGTCCTAACAATAGGATTGTGTATATGAGATTTTTTTTTTCCTTTTATTGGTTGAACTGAATGGACAAGTGTCTTTTTTCAACCAGAAAAACTATGTAACTATGTAACAAGTAAGTGCACTCCTGTGACCCAGATAAGAAGCATAGCTAAAAAAACTTTGGCCATACTCCTCTTTTAATTTTATTGTTTGACTTTTTTCAGGTATACATATATAAATAAAGGGTGCTGGGCATATTTTAGCGTTTTAGGCCGGCCGGTGGAGGGTTTCTTCTAGGGCTCAGGCCACCCCTGGGTGTCCGCACTCCCCTCCTACACCTCCCCCTCCCTCTCTCCCCTGCACCGCACTCCGCGTTTCTGAGTCGCCATGCGGCAATCCGCCGCCATTTTGCTGTAGCCATGGCCATTTTCTTAGTGATTTTGGCCTCTAGTGACGAGCGGCGGCCATTTTGCCATAGTCGCGGCCTGTATTACAGGCTTTTGGCCTCTTGTGACTGCTCGGCGGCCATTTTGGATGTGTCTGGGAAGAAAAATGTGCGGCTAAGCCGATGCTTCCTCTTTCACTCTGGGACAGCGTGGATGACACAGGCGGCACAGGCTCTCTGACTGGCAGTCATTAAGCACTCCTACTGGGACGCAGAGTTTGAGAGGCAACTAACAGCGAGTATAGCTGGGCTCTCCCTGGGGTGCTGGCAGCGGTGGGTGCAGTCCTCCTGGGTGTCCTCCCGGGTTGATCTGTGGGGCAGCGGTGGGGCTGCATTGTGGGGGTGCCAGGGCTTTTCTGCCTGTCAGTATCGGTGGCGCAATGGCGGCTGAACCTGAGGGTCCTTCCAAGGAGGAGCCAGTGGAAGCGCAACCTGCGCTGGGGACTCTGGTGTCCCTGGACCAGTTGAGATCAGTATTTGGGGAATTTTTTCCCTGGGAGGTGCCATGCTATGCTAAGGGGGCCCCTAAAAAAGGTCCCCCTCCTCCACCTTCTTCGGGGGAGGAGTCTGAACCGGAAGTGGCCTCAGTGGTCACGAGGACCCCTGTGGAGCTCTCAGAGGGTGAGCTGGGGCTCTCGGACAGCGAGGAAGACCAGGGGGCTTCTGTAGCGCGTGAGAAGGTGCTGGTGGCGGCACTGATCGCTAATATTCCTGCGTCCTTGCGACTGGACCAAGCAGGGGAGTCGCAGGAGACTGCATACATTTGTGGGTCTGCTAAGCCACCTAGGTCTCCTAGGAATTACCCTTATGATTAATTCTTTGACCATTTGATCTATAAGGAATGGCAGCGTCCGCAGAATTCCTTCGCCCTGCCCAAAAGTTTCACTGTACGCTACCCATTTGAGGATAGTTTTGTGAAGAAGTGGGCATCCCCTGCAGTGCACCCTCTGGTGGCTCGCATGAATAAGGCAACGACCATCCCCTTGGAGGGGTCTCCCTCTTTTAAGGATCCGGCCGACAGGCAGATGGAGGCAGTGTCCAAAGCACTGTTCTTGTTGGCGGGGTCAGCCATGAGACCAGCTCTGGCGTCAACTATGGCGGCGCAATCTCTTACCGAGTGTGCTACTGAGTTGCACAATGAGTTGAGCTGCGGGAGGTCGATTGAGGCGTTGCAGCGAGCAGAGCATCTGATAGAGGGTCTTCGGTACCTGTGTGATGCAGCTTTGGACCTGCTTCCCATGTTGTCTAAAATGTCTGTTTTCGCAGTCATTATCAGACGGGTGCTGTGGTTACGCTCTTGGTCAGGGGACCACACGTCTAAGAAGGGTCTCACGGATCTCCTGTTTCAGGGTGGTCGACTCTTTGGGGCGCAGTTGGATGAAATCATTAAGGATTTCACTGGCCGGAAGAGTACTTTTCTCCCGGAGCCCAGGCGGGTCAGAAGAGGTTTTTTTGTGCGCCTGGTGCAGCGGGCAGGGGCTCAAGGCCCGACAAGCCTGCCTCGTGGTCCGGTAATTGGCCCTGGCAGTGCAAGAGCAAAAAGGCGGAGTATAAGTCCGCCACCGCATGACTGGTTGCCCCCACTCGATTCTCGGGTGGGGGGACATCTTCTGGGGTTCGCAGACAGGTGGACTGCCTGTATTTCCGACCGGTGGGTGCAGGAAGTGGTGTCCTCCGGGTACAGGATAGAGTTCAGTACTCTACCCCCAGACAGGTTCTTCCCATCGAACCTGAGACTCCCTCAGGTGCATCGGGAGGCTCCTAGAGGAGGTTCAGTCGCTCTCCGATCAAGGGGTAATTGTGCCAGTACCTCCACTGGAAAGGTTCCACGGCTTCTATTCAAATCTTTTCATGGTACAGAAAAAGGGTGGAGTCAGGCCAGTTCTGGACCTAAAAGCGCTAAACCACTTTGTGAAAGCGCAAAAATTCAGAATGGAATCTGTCGTGGCCGCCCTGCACCAAGGGGACTTCATGGCGTCTCTGGATATCAGGGACACGTACCTCCATGTTCCCATTTGTCTCCGGCACCAGCGCTTCCTGCGCTTTGTGGTGGGAGATCTTCATTACCAATTCGTGGCACTTCCCTTCAGTCTGGCCTCGGCTCCTCTGGTGTTCACCAAGCTGGTGGCCCCGGTGCTGGCACTGTTGAGGCAGAGAGGCATCACGGTGGTAGCTTACCTCGACGACTTACTCCTGAGAGCGGAGTCTGCTTCGGCTCTGGAGGAGAACGTGGCTATCACCATGGCCTCATTGAAAGACTTCAGCTGGTTGATCAACCTGAAAGTCTCGTTGACCCCGTCCTGTCGCCTGGAATATCTGGGTCTGATTCTGGACACGGAGCAGGCGAAGGTGTTCTTACCTCCGGCCAAGTTGCTGACACTGCAAGCAGTGGTGCGAACCCTGCTGTCACGCCAGTGGTCCTCCTTACGGTTCTGTATGCGGGTGTTGGGGCTCATGGTCTCAGCCTTCGAGGTGATACCTTACGCCCAGAGTCAAACCCAGCTCCTACATCGAGCGATTCTGTCACGGTGGGACAAGTCTCTGCTGTCCCTGGACCAGCTGATCAGATTGGATCATCAGACCAGAGGATCATTGGCCTGGTGGCTTCGGGCCCCAGCCCTAACGTTGGGGAAGTCCTTCCTCCCCCAGAATTGGTCGATAGTCACGACGGACACCAGCCTATCGGGCTGGGGAGGGGTCCTGGGGCAATTATCTGCTCAGGGCTGTTGGTCGGCGCAAGAATCCCACCTTCCGATCAATGTACTGGAGTTGAGGGTGATCAGGCTTTGCCTCTCCCACTGGACGGTAAGGCTGCGCAGCCTCCTGGTTCGGGTACAGTCGGACAATGCCACGGCCGTGGCGTACGTGAACCATCAGGGCGGAACGAGGAGCTCGGCAGTGGCTGCGGAAGCGGCTCTCATTCTGAGATGGGCAGAACTTCACGTGCCGGCAATCTCCGCCATTTACATTCCGGGCGTAAAAAATTGGCAGGCGGACTTTCTCAGTCGCCAAACGCTGGATCAGGGGGAATGGTCCCTGCATCCAGAGGTGTTCCGCCAGATTTGCCAGAAGTGGGGCACGCCAGACGTGGATCTCATGGTGTCCAGGTTCATTTACAAGGTGCAGACCTTCGTGTGCAGGACAAGGGACCCGCTGGCGGATGACACGGACGTGTTGGTAGCGCCTTGGGGTCGGTATCAGCTCCTGTGTGCCTTCCCTCGTGAGGGCTTTGCGGGTGTACTTGGAGGCTACAGCTTCTTTTCGGAAGTCTGATGCGTTGTTTGTGCTGACGGATGGTCCGCGCAAGGGATTGGCGGCCCCGTCGGCTGCTGTTTCCCGTTGGATCAGACAGACCGTGACCCATGCGTATACTGTTCGGGGCAAAGTTCCCCCTTTTCCGGTCACGGCACACTCCACCAGGGCAGATAGCACTTCCTGGGCTCTCAGACACCAGGCTTCGGTGTCACAGGTGTGCAAGACGGCTACTTGGGCCTCTGTGCACACGTTTACTAAGTTTTACAAAGTTGATATTTCAATATCTGTGGATGCTGCCTTTGGCCGCAAAGTTTTGCAGGCGGCAGTGTAGACGCAGCTGGCGCCTCCTGAGAGGACTCTATTGGGTACAGTTGTTATTGTTTACCCACCCCTCTTAACTGACACAGCTTTGGGACATCCCACTTGTCAAAGAAGGGCTGCGTCTGTCAGTGTGTGTAAGAGAAAAAGGGATTTTATTAAAACTTACCGTAAAATCCTTTTCTCTGAGTTCACTGACAGACGCAGCACCCACCCCTCTGTGTTGCGTTTATACGGCTTGTTACGAACTGATATGCTATGCACAGCAGGGGGGTTATATGTGAGAGAGAGGATGGCCCCCTGGGAGGGGTCAGCTTGCTTTCTTTCTATTTGCCTAGGTCTACTCCACTTGTCAAAGAAGGGCTGCGTCTGTCAGTGACCTCAGAGAAAAGGATTTTACGGTAAGTTTTAATAAAATCCCTTTTTTAGCTAAAACTTTAGCACATAATGTATGTAAAACAAAGCACACAATAATTATTACTGACAGGTATATAGGACTGACAATTTACACAGCACTCACATATTGTACATTTATAGCAGTCCCTGACATCAAGGAGCTTACAATCTACGGTCCCTATCTCACATGTATACATACAAGCACACACATATTAGGGCCAATGTGGAAAAGAGACAATAGTTGAAATTGATTCCAAATAGCAAGGCCATTTGTGCCTTTTTAGAACCATCATGTCATAATCTGGGGCAGTCCGTAACTATCTGGCTATTAGTGAGATTCATCATCTAAATAATCAGTTACTGTATACAATGACCGGAGTCTACGTGTCTCTTCTGATAGCGGTACAAAAGGTTAATAAAAAGTATATTACAGGTCAAACCACATATCCAACATCTGTTGAAAATGTGGACCATCCAGCCATGGTAAGGACAGCTGGGAAATATGAAAAGATAATGGCATCGTTTTCTCCTTTGAAAGGAAGACATCATTATTTTTTAGTTTTATTGCTGCTCACTGTGGCAATGTTATTAGGAAATCAAGATACTATGCGTGACTAGTAAAGAAAATTATGTTTTTTTCCAAACATATCCATAAACAAGATGGTTGCTATGGGACCAAAGCATTTGAATTATACCAGCCTAATCAAATCAGCTCTCAGCAAATTGTAAAAATGTATAGACTCGCTTCAAAACACAACTTTTGAAGGGTTTTACCTCCTTCAACTTTACAGTTCATAATACTGATATGTTTTATTTTGTAAGAGCAACAAAGACACAAGACAATAGTTGGATGTTACATAGATGGGCCTCAATAACCTTTAAAGGGCAACCTCCTAGTAACAAGGCAGGATGGATTGATGCCACCTCTGTGAGTTTTGCAGCCAGGCTTTGGGAAGTACATCAATGGCTTAAACCTATAACAAGCACATTACCCAACTTTAGTCAAAGCTACACAGTTTGTTTTTATCTATAGGCACCCCTTTCCCTGCATAGGTGTTTTTTTTTTTTGGAAAAAGTGAACTAACCCTTTAAGGGCCCGTTTACACCAGGTGCATTGCACTGCACTGGACAGCCTTTCACAGCGTAGTCCCAATGCTTAGATAAGGCAATGTGCCTTGTTTACAATTTGGTCAGTTCCCACCAAAGTGCTGGTTTGCACTTTGTGACATTTTAACCACTTCCTGACCACCCCACACACATATACTGCGGCAGTGCAGCTCTTCAGCACAAAATCACGTACTTGTACTCCTTTTTTTTCTTCGGGTCTGGGGCATGCATGCGCACCACCTGTGGGAATTGTAAACATTACGCTTGTTATATCTTCGCAAATGTGAGTGGATTTATTCTGTTTTATACATTAAAGTGTTTTAATATACTGCACATGATAGCGGCTCCCCTCTTACATGCACCTTTATGGGGGAGATGTCTGATCTACAAACAAAGCATAGGACCTTTTGAAAGATTCATGCTGGCACCCTCTGGTGGGGACTGCCGTCCGGTGAGTGTTCTAATAATTGGGGAGCACGGAGCAGATTCACCTGACACACATGAGTGAAGTGGAGTGAACACCTAAGACAGTGGTTCTCAACTCCTGTCCTCGGGACCCACTAACAGGCCAGGTTTGCAGGATAACTGAAATGCATCACAGGTGATATAATTTGCTGCTCAGTGATTGCCGTATTCTAGTCTGCATCTCCCCAAGGTAATACATAAAACCTGGCCTGTTGGTGGGTCCTGAGGACAGGAGTTGAGAACCACTGACCTAAGAAGTTGCCATTCATGCGGTGTTTTTTTCAGACACATTTGGACTTTATTTATATGAATTTATATTATGTTGTTTGGCACGGTTTACATCACTGTTTGATCACAGAATATTTGCCTACTTATTGGTGTATAAAATTGGCTAATATTGCACTAATTTGCAATTTATGTCATTGCACTTGATGCACCTGTTGTGAATAGGATATACATCATCACATATTTATTATTTTTGTACTTTGCACTTTATATATTCTCTGAAGTTTTTGAGTAAGCTTGCACTTTATATATTTGCACTTTATGTGTAGATAAATATATATTGTTGATTGACTATCTCCGGGTCAATTCATGCACACATCTTCCTTCACTAAGATTACGATACAACAGTTATATATTTACTTATTGTATTTATTTAACAACATCAAATTTTGAATAATGTATTTATTTTTTAATTTTTTTTTTTACGTATACTAGTCATTTAAATCAATTCTTTCTACACAGAGGCACATTAACATAAAATATAAATATCATTTAAAAGGAAGGTCCTGAGTAGAGTGGCGCCATATCCACCATAAAAGATACCATTTTAAACTACACTTTGGTGAAGTACGGTGAGAGCTACAGCTCTATATTTAAATCTGTTACCCATCTGTGCGGAACACATACATTTATTTAGTTAGAAAAAGTGTTTGTAGTTACAAGGATGATAGAGAGGTTAGGAGGTCTAAGGGTATTATTTAAACCGGGGTTCAACTAGATCTAAACTCACTAAAATCTCAAGCTTTTACATGTTCATGTAATTTCAAAAGTTTTTTTTTTTCATATTTTTTAATCTGCAGGTTTCATCAGAATAATAATTGATCCTGCTATGATGGCTTTTGTCCAAGCACTTTCTGTTATCGGGTGACAATTGTTCTTGCATGTCACCTTGTTACATGCTATCCTAGTTGTGTCCACAAGTAACCATGCTAACACACAGTAAAAAAGTATGGTGTACCATCGAGAAGCTGGTGCAGGGCAATGAGGTGCCATCAATGCTGGAGCAAGTGCATGTAGGGATGAACTGGCTGAAAGAAGCAAGAGGGAATTAGTACTACTGAGAAACAACAAAGGATATAAAAAAGGTGAAAGGAGTATTTTATTAAAAAGCCATAGTCATAGTTTATAAAACACATCTGAATGTTGTCCAGTTCAGGTTTGCATCTTCTTTAATAATACATTTAATTTTTCTTAGACAATAAACCCTCAAGGCATCACATTGGTAGCTCCAGTAGCAGCTAAGGCAAATGTTTCCCTCATTAAATGTAGCACCCCAAAGGAGCTGCTGTTAAATTTGGTGCTATTTCCCCATTTACCGCAAACACAGCCAGGCACACCGCATGTCCTTCATTTTTCCACTGACTCAGTAAACAAGGGTTCTCTTTAGGGTTTTGTTGGGAACAATGAACTTTGATAGGTAGGGAACATGGAATACCCCAATAAAGTGCAAATTTGACATTTTGAGGATTCCTCAGTTTCTGCTGGCACATAACTTCTGTTCACAATTCACAAGTCCCACATGATTCCTAATGCTGCTGGTGACTTTTATTCTAATAAGAGTCAAAAGCTACACGCAGTCACTTCCTGTCAGCACTGGGGTCATCTACTCACTTAGCCACAGGATCACTGGATGCCTCCTAACGATATCCACCAGGCTCTTTCCAGTGAGAGAGATATAGATTCCACATCAAAGGACAGCTGGACTCTTTCCCACCAACTTCCTCCTGGCTCTCTCCAGAGAGCTTCTTCCTGACTCAACTTGATCCCTGAACACGGTCTTGAGAATTGACCCCTCAGCTAAGCTTATCTGGGTCCTTGGTGTCTTCCTCAAAGCTCTCTCTAGGATTCTGCACCAGGGGGCAGACACAGGAATACTGCATCCTGCTGCTCAGGCCTCAGACCATTCATGGACTTTCTCACCACCTTCTGGGTACACCTCCCCAGGGATTGGCTGGAGTTCCATAAATACTCTGGATGTCTGTTCTGTTTTCCGTCCCACTATACTTCTAGAAGCTTGCAGAAGACAGGGGGAAGTAGCAGTATAGCAAATTGTGAAACACTGAGCAGGCCTAAGCAACCAACCCTTCTTCCACTGCTTACAGAGGAGCTAAACCAAATTTAATAAACAACTTACACTAAACTAAGAGGTTGCTACAAAAAATAAGTTTGTAAACAGGCTGCATGTCTTATGTCTTCAACGTGAATTGATATTTTACAACTAATGAACATGGGCTGTATTTATTTATTTATTTATTGTACTTATATAGCGCTGTCAATTTAAGCAGCACTTTACAAATATATTTACGTTCACATCAGTCCCTACCCTCAAGGAGCTTACATTCTAAGGTATTCACACAAGTGGAATAAACTAAGCAATAATACATATTCAAACAAAAATAGTAACGGTGCGCTGCTCGTTTAAGGATAAACTAATGTAATCTTATACTGTAAAAACTGGTGAAATGAATAAAATCAACCAACTAAGTTAAATCTAGTCAAAAGTATTAACTTAACTTTTAGGTAAATATTTGCATAAAATACACTGCTCCAAACAAATAAAAAGTAAAGTGCCCAAATGGAACTTAAAACAAATGCATGGTATGTGTAAAAACAAATATACGAATGTACAAAATCTCAGTAAAAAATTGTCCATATATTAAGTCCACACACTTAAAGCGGAGTTCCACCCAAAAGTGGAACTTCCACTGTTTGGATTCCTCCCCCCTCAGGTGTCACATTTGGCACCTTTCGGGGGGGGGAGGGGGAAGAGGACACCTGTCTTTAGGTGATGTTTTCCACACATCCGGGAGCTCTGGCCGGCTGCCGCAGCCGCTGAAATCAGCAGCCCGGCTCCCTCCTCCCTGCTCGCTCTGCTACTGGCCGCCTGGCCAATAGCAGAGCGCAGCGGAGCCTCGCGCATGCGCAGTAAGGTGCCCGGTGTGAAGCTGTAATGCTACACGTCCAGGTTCCCTTACCCGCAATGGACGTGGCTGCACCCGATCTGAAGATCGGCGGCGGGTACAGACATCACTGGACTCCAGGACAGGTAAGTGTCCTATTATTAAAAGTCAGCAGCTACTGTATGTGCTGACTTTTAATTTTTTTCCCCTGGCGGACCTCCGCTTTAAGAGAAAAATGCATGCATCAATGAAACTGTGTAAATATCAGATATTCCATTTCCGTGACTACCCATGCTCAAAAAATGAAAAATGACAGAAACAATGATTTGACCCATGGGACTTTAATTGAGGTATGCATGAGATAAACACCAGTATAACACCAGTATAAAGAATAGTAGAAATATACATTTTATTTTAGATATAAAAAACATCATAGCAAGGTTAGACATGGGCATATAAAAATACGCATAGGGTAACGCAGTATAGCATGTGACAACCAAAAACATGTATATACATGGTACATTACATAATGATGATAAAAAATATAATATATACAATAGCATCTTAATACTTGACATGTTTCCCAAGCTCAGCTCGCTTCTTCAGAAGTGGATGCAGAGCATCTATAAAATGAATTCGAATGAGATGTAACACAAAGTATAAATTATGAGAAGAACAAAGAACCGGAGGCCTATGGAAGAGGCCTCCCATACTTACAAATAGGTTGGTTCACTCCAAGAGACTGACTCCCCAAAGGGGCAACAACGGACGGGATTCAGCCCAGGAGCTGAAGGGGCGGAGCCCACAGCACCCCACCAAAGACCAAGCAGAGGACAGGCACGGCAAGAGGCAAGTAAAAGAAATTGTATCCCTGAATATCCTCCACAGTCCAATCATATTATGGGGCTATAAAAAAAGAGTATATATGTAGATTATGTGCATCAAGATCAATGGGTCACTGATACATGAGCAAAACAAGTAAGTGAGATGTAACTAGATTCTGTATCTAAATATAAGGGCATGTGGAGGGATGACAGGAAATGGTATGGGCCCGCACCATGCAGCTCCATGCATGGGAGTGAAGTGCTCCATCAATTAAGAGAAAATTGGCCTCTTACCAGACGAGATGGATCCCTATCACAGAGATCAAGACAACTTGTGAGAAAATGATCACAGGTGTGGATGTCTCAGGTATAGATGTTTCAAATGCCGTATATCCATATACTTGTAAGGAAAAACTCCATAAGTCCAGGAACCATATATAGAGAAGAGAGAAGCCTCATAGTGTAAACCAGCCAGACATTTTCTTAAAAGGTAAAAGTTGCACTTACATGAAGGTTAAGAAATACAAGCATGAACAATATCTCTGGCAGCGGTATCACTCATCCAGCCAGTTCGGATGATGTTACATGTACTCTCCGGCCCGATGCATTTCCACAAAACTGTCATGAACTGGGGATGGAGGATGTCACGTTACGTCAGTCAGCCTGGAACTTCAATGATCTTTTTAAAGATAGATATAAAAATATAGCTATGGTATCTATTATTCAAATATCTTGAGTCCTTGGATTTTCTAGAGGTGGAATCTTTCTTTGGAATTCGGAACTACATTTCTAAGTATATTAGAGCATCTCTGGCTAAAACTTTTTTTTTAGTTTTGATACTGGAGAAAGGTTGGAATTCCTGTCGTTTTTTTTTTGCAATCTGTGTCACACATTAGAGATTTCCTCTCCCTAGTGGAAATCTCTCCAAAAGTCAAATGTTATAGGAATACTTCAAGTTCTGATGATAACTGCAAAGCTTTGGATTTCCCATTACTTTCTGTTGCAGTGGCAAAAGTCACCAGGACTAAAAGAGTGGATGAATCTTCCCAATGGTTCTAACCTTTCCCCATGCTAACCAAATGCTAAAGAAAACAGTGAGCTAGGGATACACTTTTAATTATATTTCACTATTGAATGCCATTTCATTGACTTATGTACCTTTCTGCAGCACTAATGTTTGGACCTTTCAGAAGATGTCAGCAATGGGGGTGGGGTTTAGCACATGTAATGACACTATATGGGACCTGACAAACAGTATGCTTTATGACACTTTATTGCTGTTTATATTGGCATACACTCTGTGTTTTTATTTTTATACACACAAATGTCCTCAATTACAACTTACTTTGCATAATATTGGACCAGCCTAAGAAAATACACTGGGAATCATAAGATGCAATTGTTGTTTGTCTCTGATGTATATAAACAGCTATTTGCTTTTTGACAAACTAATCTGGACTGGTTTGCACACTCCAGCCAAGAAATCATCAATAACCAAAATTATAAGGTTCCAAGTTTCTTAGTTGAATTGTATTGATGATCTTAATCTAGACTCTAGTTCCTGGTAGATTTGTGTTCCCAACAGGGGTCTTGATAATTGCTCACATCTTAAAACCATCAAGATTAACAGTCTCATTAGCAAATACAAAAGTGAGGGTAATTAATCAATGAGTGCAACGTTAGGCACAAAACACTGGTGCATTGATTATGCCTAACAAATAAGTTAGCATTGCTGCTTTACTTACTTTATACTTGAATTGGAAGTGAACCGATTTTAAAGCTCTCCATTTGCCTTTATTAAAAGATGAATACACATAAATAAACACAAAACTTTTTAACTAGTAGGTATACTTGGTAGACTGGTATATAATCAACTCTTATTATACAATTTCTATACAAATCATGTATAAAAGGCAGCTTTAGTCCAGTGGCATCACTAGGGTTGACATCCCCCTGTGCTGAAAAACATGATTTCACCCCCTCCACCAACTATACTCCCCCTCAGTACAGACCCCCCTTCCACTAAGTACAGACCCCCTCTCAGTATAGACCCCCCACTAAGTATAGACTCCCTGCCGTAGTACAGACCCCTCAGTAGAGACCCCTCTCATCAGTAAAGACCCCCTCCCACAGTACAGAAACTCTCATTAGTACAGATCCCCCTACCTCAGTATAGAACCCCCTTTAGTACAGACCCTTCCTGCAGTATAGACCCCCCTTCAGTGCAGACCCCCCTTCAGTAGAGACCCCCTTCAGTGCAGACCCCCCCAGAGATGACTTCCCCCCAAGACATGACTTCCCCCCCAGACATGACTTCCCCCCAGACATGATTTCCCTCAGACGTGACTTCCCCCAGAGATGACTTCCCCCCAGACGTGACTTCCCCCCAGATATGACGTCCTTCCCAGACATGATTTCCCCCAAGATATGACTCCATCCCCCTAGACATGATTACTCTCAAAGACATGACACCCTCCCCCAGAAATGACTACTCTCCCCAGAGATGAC
>BLSH010361173.1:646885-660957 GCA_018402905.1 Glandirana rugosa | reverse complement strand
TAAATGTATTTTTAATCTTTTAATATAAGTCGTACGTATTGTTTTTAATCATGATATGGTACGAGTATTTATTTGAAAACAGATGTAAAACTTTCAGTATTGCTTTTGTCGTCTTGTTTATAAATGACATAAAATGTACCTATTTGTATAGCCCTAGCAGAACTTTTTATGCTCTGTTGACCATTGAGTGAGTCTGTGTCAGCAGCCAGCGGGGGCAGCTCAGACAGCCTGAGAGAGATGCATACCGGTGCAGTGGTGTTGCCCTGGGCCCTGTTGATGGGTGTCACCCTCTGACGGGCGTCACCCAGGTGCGGCCCGCACCCCCCTAGCGATGCTACTGCTTTAGTCAAACACTAGCAATGATATCAATTCACCCTAAAATTCAGGGAGTCATCCTTTCTCTTTACCACTCTCGCTCTGTCACCCTACATGATATACAAATGTTCCATGGTTCCTCTCATTCCCAGACACCCAAACCAGCCATTTTCCCTGAACCCCTGCATAGTTACCAGTTGTCTCGTATTTTTCAAGACGATCCCGATATGTTTATCCATGTAAAATACAGTAAATATTTGTTCTGCTGTTTTCGTTATGACTTTCAAAATGTAGACAAAAGTTTATTTATGAGCATGGTATAGTACTAATTTTTGTTATGCATGCTGAATATAATTTTCTAATTTTTATGTAAATGTAACACAGTGCTTTTAAATTATTTAGTCACACCCAACTTTTTCTGCAGTGTATGCCGTTCTATTGTACATCTCTGCATTAGTCCAAAAGACCAACACCAACCCAAACTGTGTTTCTTTAGTTTTGAATAGACTTGGGAAGGGCAACTACTTCTGCCAAGTTTAATTGCTGTCTGTGAACCCACGGGGAGATTTTACCTTATGACAGCATGTGACAAAAGGACAAGAAATGAATTTAAGAGTATATATTACTGGGACAAGAAAACATTGACAGTAATAGTCACAGAAGTTCTTTGCTTTGTTGTAACCTGTGTTGCCTCTAGAGAGATTTTCCATTACTGAAGGGGAAACCTCTCCAATAGGGACAAATACTGCAATATGAACCTAACAGCGGTTTCATGTGAAAATGTGGAATAGACTCCCTCAAGAATTAGTTCTGACCAGCTCAATAGGTTGTTTTAAAAATAACTGGATGCATTCCTAAATGCATAAAATATAACTGGACATCAACATTTATAGGTAACACCAGGGGTATTTGATTCAGGCAATATCCAATTGCCCACTGGGGGATCAGGTAGAATTTCCCCCCCACTAGATCAAATTGGATCATGCTTTATTTGGGTTTTTGGCATCTCTGGATCAACTGTGGGTATAGGATTTTGTATACAAAGTTTTTCTTTTTTTATCTATTGGTTGATCTAGATTGACTTGTGTCTTTTTCCAACCTGACTATTTGTGTAACTATGTAACTGATTCTTCTTTACACTGTCCAAAACCTAAATAAATTGGGCTTTAATAATTTCCATTTAAACTTACCAAGGGACACAGCCTACCCACTGGATAAACAGGTAGAGGAAAAATGGATATACAGTTTGTTTCTAAAGCTTGCCTATAATGGAAATATAAACTTATATTAAAGTCTTGTTTTTTATTTTAAAGACCTGCTCTGTGTAATGGTTTTCCACTTCTGGGGTCCCACACTGATGCTCCTGGCTCCTCCCACTTGTCGAGTGCCCCCACAGTGAGCAGCTTGCTGTGGGGGCACCCTAGCAGGCCCCACTCCTCCATCTCCCGATTCACTCGCTGGTTGTGATTGACAGCACTGGAAGCCAATGGCTACCACAATGGTAAGTTTTAGGGGGGCTGCTGCACACAGAAGGACTTTTACCTTCATGCATAAGATGCATGAAGGTAAAAAACCTTGTGCCTTTACAACCACTTTAAGTCTGTCTAACAGGGATGCATTACTGCAGTTTGATTTGAGAAAGCAAATGGTAGACAAATGTACTGTTAGCATATAATTTTTGGCTAGATGCAGAAGAGCACTTCATCATATGTGACAGAGCCTAGGCTCTATTTTTTCTAGCCACCCACTCCTGCTTTAGATTACTGGCATACACTGATGGTGCCATTAGTGGGCGAGATTTAGGGATAGGAGGCACTGTTTGATGATAGTTTGTACCTTCACTAATATGACATTAATGCATACCTTTCCCCCCCAAAAAAAAAACTGAGGTGAATGCAGCTCTGCATGCTGATCTGTAAACATCCTTAAGTCACATCACATCCTAGTATTCAAAAATTAAAATTAAAATTTGTTTGCAAATCTCACAAATCTTGGGCAATAGGCATTTTTTTCCAGAGATGGCAAACCTTACCAGATTTCGTATGGTGAGATCAGTGAAATCAGGTGGAAATGTCATCGGTAGTTGTAGTTGTTATGTGAGTCCCAAAAGATTTGCCTCACACTTGTAGGTGGGGTTCAGCATGGTGCGACAGCAATAACACACACAGTCACAAAAAAAGTGCAGCGCTCTGCTTCAAATTATAGTGTATACATAAATATCTGAAAACAGTGTAAAGATCATCTATATATAATAAATTTACGTGGGTTCATCTTTCCTTTTAAATATATATATACAGTCCATCAATAAATGATTCAATGTCTATGAAAAAAAAAGTGCAGTCCCATACACCAACAGCTTGACAGCAATTTTCTCTGATCACCACAGTGCCCTTCACCCCACCTATGGGTGTCTACTCACCTGTTTGAATGGACCTCACTAATTAAAGGAGGTCTATATGTGCTTTGCAGTGTTATAAGTGGCACTGCTCCCACTGACTGTACACTCCAAATCCGTGGCTCTCAGCAGCTCTCAGCATGGTGTCAATCATATAGGAGGAAAGAGGAAAGAACCATAGTGCAAATCGCTAATAAAAAGTATTTATTTCCATATAAAAATCCACTCACATCTCATAAGTAAAAAACAAGCATTTCACAATACAATCCACTGCATACACAGCTTTACCTAGTCCCAACGTGATTACATCACCGCCAACCTCACGTGTAGCGCCCAAATTAACTTCTGCCAAAGGTTCAGACTAGTGGACTGCATCACGCTTCCTGTTTTTATGCAGCATTTTGTACAGGTGCTTGGATGCATAGTGGTGCTAGCTGCTTCCTATAGTATATACAGTTGAGTAATAGGTGGTTTATACACAGGGATAGCGTAGAAAGTTTTTCACATTTATAATAACACACACAGTCCCAGTGCAATCAAAAAACTTGCCTACGCACTATTTGAAGGATTTGTTTTTCTAAGTCTAGGTCTGCTTTATTATATGACAAAGATTTGCTTAAAGTGATTGTAAAGGTTCAGCTTTTTTTTTTAAACAACAAACATGTCATACTTACCTCCTCTGTGCAAGAGTTTTGCACAGAGTGGCCCCAATCCTCCTCTGGATGGATTGCTCCTGGCTCCTCCCCGCAATGAGTGCCCTGTCAGGGAAGCGCTTTCCCTGGGGTCACTCATGTTGCTCCCATGTCCTGCTGCTGCATCCATTGACACAGACAGCAGGACTTGGCCCTGCCCCCCAGCTCCCGCATCATTGGATTTGATTGACAGCAGCGGGAGCCAATGGCTGAGCTGCTATCGATCTATCCAATGAGGACCCGAAACACCGGCTGGAGTGGGTGTGCTCATCCCCGGCGTGGGAACGATCGGGCTCAGGTAAGTATTAGGGGGGGCTCTAGGGGCAGCTGCAACAGAAAAGTTTTTTCAGAATAATGCATTTAATTTTCCCATTTAACTTTGTGCACGCAACTTAAAGTGGAACTGCAATCCTTATGTGTACATGCAAATGGGGGGGAAAAAAAATCCTTTTGCAAACTCCTTGCATTGTTGTCTGGTTCAAACACTGCCCTGCTCTGTATCCCCAATACTGTGTAACACCAGCTTACTTATTGGAAAGTATCCAGATCCTTCAACAAATAACCCAACCCACTGATTGCACCCATGATGCCTACAGTAGCCCTGCTATTGCATTGCTGATGCTGGGACAGAAATCACAATAGACTGCCATGGTAATCTGTATGCAAAGTGCATTCTACTTGAAAATCTTCTTCCCAGTCAAATGCATTGCAGTGCATTTCCTGCTGACTGGTATCCTAAGATCTTGATGCCAATGGAGATAATGCTAGTGTCACCAGGTTTTCCTAAGTTCTTATTCAAGCATCAATATGATGCTGCGAATGAGAAGTGCTCATTCTTGGAACCAGTATCCATTTGTGCTGCACTGACCCGAGACATTGTGCTGCTCCTTGACCAAAAACACAAACTAGTATTTATGATTATATTATAAAGCATTTAAAATTGTGTATATAAAGTGTTATTTCATGTTATGATTATGTCCTATTTACAACTTGCAATCCACAAGTGAGGAGCTCCAAGCACAACAGCTATCTATGACACAGTGCTGTATATCACATACAGGCAGGAAAGCATTCTCTGCCAACTGAACAGCAGAAGGAAGGAGGTTTGATCATACTCTCAAAAAAATAAACAAATTATTTTGACAATTTTGTTGTTTCAATAATGGAGCAGCCTAGTGCAACGTGGACATTTTGCATTTTAACTAGCCCACATGCCACATTCAGCCCATTGTTTGACTGCAAGCTTTACCCTGGTCTACATCTTCTGCATCTTACTTCTCTTTCATTCCACTGGTCAGTAGGCATGACCTAAAAGGGAATGGTTAAATAGAACATGAGTCTATCCCCCATATACCTTTCACACATACCTTGTAGTCCTTCTACCCACAAATTATGCTTTAATTGCTGTGCCACAAGTTAGAGTTTCACAGACACAAATCAACCACAAGGCAAAGCTTAAATAAAAATAACTACATAAAATAAACCCATCTGCGATGTATGTTTCTCTGGACATAAAATATAGACATTTTTGATTCTGCCTTAGACATTTAGAACTTTATCAAAAAATGTGGGCTACAAAGCAACTAGAAACAATAAAACTGTGCCTAAGAGAATGTAATGTAATGTTTAGGTACAAATGCATTCATAATTGTATAAGCTTTCCAAGTTGCATTGTACTGAAGCTGTTTTATCAGCTGCTGATTACATTCCCTTCATTGATGTAATCCTTGACATTACATTAAATTCTCAAATAATTTTTGAAGGTAGAATAATTTTTCCTTAGCATATGCTATACCAGATGGCTTAAACCAAAGTCTCCTGTGGTGCAGCAAAATGACCTTCTATTAAATGCCAAAATGAATAGATTTACTGAAAAATGTAATTGTGTTTTAGCATGAAATGGTGTGGCATAATTTGAAATACAGCATATAATCTTATTATAAGAAGTTTAGTATCTGTTTCCATGATTCAGGCAAGGCTGAAGAATAGGAGAAAAGTAGAAAGGATATACCAATAATCTCCAAAACAACGAATTTACACAAATGTATCTGTTGGAAATATTTTGGCCTCAGCTTTAATTACTTAATAACTTTGCATAGCTTTAAGTACAGTACATCATTTTTTAGCAGTACCTCCCAAGTATACTAACATAAAAAGTGGTACAATATGCTGTGTATCCAGGCATGACCCCCATTTCCCCTCAACCCCCAAAACTACTCAAAATGACTATCTGGGGTATGAACCCTTATCTATGGTGGGATTTTATAGGCAGTACCATAGTTTCAATAAAAACAAGTTTATTATGAAATTATTATTTAGAAAAAGACAATAACAAAAAAACATTTGTTAAAATAGATGTCAACTATATGTTGACCTTGCCCAGACAATGAGTTGAATATTCAGCATGGGTCATGCATGCTTCTGTTTCCCGTTTGGTTAATAGTACATCTATAATTTTGGCTCCTCCACATACTCAACATGTTTCCTGGATAGGGAGCAAAAGGAGAGGTCGGGACTTTAAATGAGCAATTGCGGCCAAAGTAGTACCATAAAAGCACATTTTATTAGTACAAATGGATATAGCAATATGAATAATATCACAGACATCAATATTCCAATCTTACATCTATGTAGAAAACATGATGATAGCATACATAAAATCTGTATCTAACCCCGATAGGGCATGAACAATATCATTCCAATAGTAGAAAAAGAGATGAATGTATTCATATAATTGCAAGGTTCTATGCGTTTCGTGGACATAGCCACTCGTCAGGAACCAATAGGGAATACATCAACATATGTCTGTAAAAAATAATAATTCAAGTATGTTTGTTGTTATGCCATAAAGCAATAGAGATAGCCACCATGATGGACGCCAGATGGAGTCACGTGCACCGGAGCGCAATGTCAACAATGATGCCGCACACCTGGTGCACGGAGCGTGACGTCGATGCAGGCAGGCGTTCGCCCCAGCACCCAGTGACCATAGGGAGAGGGAGAGAAGGGGAGGGCCCCGGCATGCATCGCAGCTCCCAGAAGGATGGAGACACCATGGTAACCAAGCCCACGCCACACATCAGACGGAGCAGCATCGTGACAGGCCAATGGACGCAAATGAAGATTGTGGTCTCTAGTTTAAACATGGTAGAGATGCCCACTATAAATAGTAAACTTGTTTCCTGGATAAAGATCCACTTCATCAGGAGTTCATTAGTGGAGCATTTTTACATTAACTGGGCATATGGGCACAAGGGAAAAGGACTGCGAACCACCCAATAGAGGGAGCACACATACAGGGAAACAGGCCCTAGGGCTAGAAAGGCAGGGGGCCCGGGGAGACTACACAACCACATTCAATCAGAGTGTGTGAGATATGTGGTGTTAAACACCCACACTCTGATTGAATGTGGTTGTGTAGTTTTCCTGGGCCCCCTGCCTTTCTAGCCCTAGAGCCTGTTTCCCTGTATGTGTGCTCCCTCTGTTGGGTGGTCTGCGGTCCTTTTCCCTTGTGCCCATGTGCCCAGTTAATGTAAAAATGCTCCACTAATGAACTCATGGTGAATTGGATCTTTATCTAGGAAACGCGTTGGGTGTGTGAAGGAGCCAAAATTATAGATGTACTGTTAACCACACGGGAAACAGAAGCATGCATGACCCATGCTGAATATTTAACTCATTGTCTGGGCAAGGTCAACATATGGTTGACATCTATTTTAACAATTTTTTGTTGTTATTGTCTTTTTCTAAATAATAATTTTGTAATAAATTATTTTTTATTGGTACTGCCTATAAAATCCCACCATAGATAGCAGCCCATACCCCAGATAGTCGTTTCGAACCCTAGTTACCAGAATTGCCTGCATACTCCTTACAGCTTTACTTACGGCTTTACTTCTTCACATCAGAGTATGACTGATGACTGATGGAGGAATAATTAAGCAAAGATTCTCAGAATGAAAAAGCATAGGGATCTTTGCACTGCAGCTCCTCAGGAATAGCTTGTTCTCCAGCAAGGAGAACAGTAAACAGCACAGTAGTTACATTAGCAAATCTTACTCCAAATCTTACTCCAGATCTTATGGGACCAGCATTGGCTTAAATGATCTAACGCTGCAGATATACGTACAGCTATAAGGCTGTAGGTATAGGAGTGCCTAAGCGCCTTTACATACCAGAAAGTACGCTGGGATGTTCAAAATAATTCTATACAAGAGATAAATCTTTCAGGATACTGATTAGACACAATTAACATTTCTAGATGTTCCCTATAATATAACACATCCTCACCTAGGAGCCAGGAAGCTGGTGGTGATTGATGGGATGGAGGTTGAGAGGATAGAGGAGTTCTGCTTTCTGGGAACAATAATTAAGGAGGATCTGTCGTGAACAGGGCATACTGTATATCCCGTCTGGTAGGCAAGGCTCTTGAAAGACTGTACTTTTTGAAGAAGTTATGAAGGGCAGGCTTTACAATTGGGTTCTTTATAGCTTCTATAAAACTGCAATTGAAAGTGTGCTAATGCATCAAATTTCTCTGTGGCATAGATCATGCACTGTATATGACAAAAATGCCTTGCAGAAAGTAGTAGAAACAGCACAGAAGATTATAACAGGAGTTGGTCTACCGAGTATTGATTAACTGGGTGTAGAGAGGTGCCTTCAGAGAACAATTAATATATTGGAAAATACTTTGCATCCTGGTAATGTTTTGTATAGATTGCTACCTTCTGATAGACAGTATGAAATTATTTGTTCTCCTACCACCAGGTTGCAGAATAGCTTATTTCATCAATATGTATGGCTCTTAACCATTAGAGGTGTTTTGGAATAAATTGATTGAGAGTTATGTTTTCATTATGGTGCATGTCCTGTTTTTGGTTAAATGTTTTTATGTTGGGTGTTGAATTAATTTTTAATGTGAGGGAGCTACAACTGTGTTTTACTTTCAGATTGCTATTGTAAAATTACAATACATTTTTTGATTCTGATAAAAAAATTATTGTGGAAAAAAGTATAGGCCTAACTTCCATTTGTCCATAATATACTGCGTAAAACCTGGATGAAAGAATGTGACTGTTCCCCAAGGGCATCAAGACCCGATCTTCCCTCTCAGGCATTGCTTTTTTATCATAATAATTTTTCAGTAGGTAAGCAAGACAAAACATTGTTTTAAAAGTAAAGCTGAAAAAAAAAATTAAGATTTGAGGAATACATATTTAAAAATAAAACTGAAGGGTTCCTGGCATAACATAAAGTTATATTAATGTATATTCTCTTGAAATGGCATAACATCAAAACATTATTATCTATGAAAACATCAGTAGTCCTTTAGACTGACTTTAGCCACTTAAAATGGCTCACAGCAGGGGTGCGTCCCTGTTCTCCCTTTCAGGGATGAATCAGGCTAAAATTTTTGTCTGAACCTGAAACAGAGCCAAAGACACACAGGACCCCTGTGCAATCCACTCCACAGCCACCACGGAAATGTGTGAACCAGCTCCATTGAGAGCCGGTCACAATCTCAGTTGTGGAAGAGTGTTCCACATCCTTATTGCCCTGACAGTGAAGAACCCCCTACGAATTCTAGGATTAAACAGCTTCTCTTCCAGTCTCAATGTGTGTCCCCTTGTCCTCCTATATTGCCTGAAACTGAACAGTTTTTTTTATGCTTGGATCCCCATTGAGATATTTATGGATCGCAATCATGTCCCCTCTCAAGCGTCGCTTCTCTGGAGAGAATAAGTTCATCGCTTGCAGTCGTTCCTCATAAGTAAGGTCTTTCACTCCCCTTATCAGTTTAGTTGCCCTCCTTTGGACTCTCTCCAGCTCCAGTACATCCTTTCTGAGGACCGGTGACCAGAACTGGACAGAATACTCCAGATGTGACCTAACCAGGGTTATATATAGCCTTAGTAATATGGAAATAAAGATTAGTTAGAAGAGAAAACTGGAGAAAATCTGTACCTGTTTACAGTTCCTGTACAAGATTCCTGTAACCATCTGGGTTAGTATTAACCTTGACTGAAGCTTAATTGTGAGGGTAGTGGAGTAACCCAGGTAGATACCCCTTAACTTATTCTATGGTCCAAATTGGATGAATACTGGAATTGTAGGCATCTCAGTGTGTTGGGCCATTAGGTTATGTGTCTGGAGATGGTATTAAAGGTGCATAAGGAGATAGGTGCAAATGAGGAAAAAACTGATTATTAGTAAGAAAAAGAAGAGAAAGTGAAAAAGGTAAGATAAGCTTGAGGAGAAGGGGAAGTGAAATGAAGGGTGGACATACAATGTAAGTAAGCTCAGTCAGTAAGGGATGGAAAAATCAAGGGAGCAGGTGTGTGGGCTGGGGCAGGGTTCTGGCAGGGTTTGGGACAATACAAAAAGTAGAGAGTATTGCAGTTGGTTGGTGAAGTGAACAGCCTCAGAGGATACATAGAGATCCTCCTACATAAGTTTTACTTGTATACAAGTCTTCTCTTTCTTACACCCCTTCAAAAAGGCATATTGTGTTACAAGGTCTCAGGTGTGAATGGGAAACAGGTGTGTTAAATTTGGCGTTATCGCTCTCACTCTCTTATACTGGTCACTGAAAGTTCAACATGGCACCTCATGGCAAAGAACTCTCTGAGGATCTGAAAAAAAGAATTGTTGTTCTACATAAAGATGGCCTAGGCTATAAGAAGATTGCCAAGACCCTGAAACTGAGCTTCAGCACAGTGGCCAAGACTATACAGCGGTTTAACAGGACAGGTTCCACTTAGAACAGGCCTCGCCATGGTCGACCAAAGAAGTTCAGTGCACATGCTCAGCGTCATATCCAGAGGTTGTCTTTGGGAAATAGACATATGAATGCTGCCAGTATTGCTTCAGTGGATGAAGGGGTGGGAGGGTTAGCATGTCAGTGCTCAGACCATACACCGTACACTGTATCAAATTGGTCTGCATGGCTGTAACCCCAGAAGAAAACCTCTTCTAAAGATGATGCATAAGAATGCCCGCAAACAGTTTGCAGAAGACAAGCAGACTAAGGACATGGATTACTGAAACCATGTCCTGTGGTCTGATGAGACCAAGATAAACTTATTTGGTTCAGATTGTGTCAAACTTGTGTGGTGGCAACCAAGTGAGGAGTACAAAGACAAGTGTGTCTTGCCTGCAGTCAAGCATTGTGGAAATGAAACTCTGGCTTTACTCTAACTTTCTAGATTGGCTTACCTGTTTTGGCTCAGTGACTTGGATCATGTTGACGCCAGAGGGTCATTATGGCAGCCATTTAACAAGTTTGTTCAAAAGGAGTATTAAATCAAATATAGTGTAGCCCCACAAACAAAATGTAACTGTACAGATATATCTACCAACTTATCACACTAATGGGATGGTCTCAGTGTGAGTTGGTAGAAATATCTGTACAGTTACATTTTGTTTGCAGCGCTACACTATATTTGATTTAATATTTTTCTGTGAGAGTGGGAACACGCCTTTGAGAATTAGCAGCAGCTTTTACTGATTTGGGGTACATTTTCTATATTTTAGCACCGCACTGGCATTGACTTTTACATTTGTTCAGAAGGAGATTAGTAATGGCAGCCCATGTATTTTTTCTCATAACAGACATACATAACAATCAATACAAGGTGCTTTCTCCTCATTAAAATAGCAATAAGTGTATCTTATTTATGTTTCCAATTACATTTATGCCTTTGCATTTAAGAAGTTAATTATGTCAAAAGACACAGATTGTCAAGCACTTTCATACATGTAAGTTCATAAGTTCAGTTCTCTAATGATCTTTGTGATGAATGAAGCTGTCATTCACTCTGGCACAGTCTTGTTCTGCAAATGATTTGGTTGTCCTGAAATGTACAAAATTGTCCTCGTACATATTGAAGTCTACTACAGTTCTGAGCTTCTCTGGGTATAAAGGACAGCTCTATTCATCACAAAGATAAAGAGGCAGCATTGCTTGGCTTGAAAGAACCATGCAGTGAGCTGTGTCTCTCTAAACTGGCCATATGAATCAACTCTTATCATGCTGGCTGAACTAAATAAGCAAATGAGTGAAGATAATGACTTCATGTCAGAAATCCGGAGGGTTTATAGGAGTGTTTCAGACCATTTGCTTTCCCATATGCCCTTACACATGGAAAACCACAAGCAAAAGGCATCATTATTGCTTATATTATTCGTACTGCAATTTGAATGATGTAGTAGTTTGGATGATGTATTACAAAAATGTTCCATGTTGCACTATAGACCCCTTTCACACCAGAACGTTTTTCAGGCACTTTACCGCTAAAAATAGCGCCTTTAAAGCGCCTGAAACCCCCCCCCCATCCACCCCACTGTGAAAGCCCAAGTGCTTTCACACTGGGGCAGTGCGCTTGCTGGACAGTAAAAAAAGTCCTGCAAGCCGCATCTTTGGGACGGTAGGGGAGTGGTGTATACATCACTCCTCTATGGCCCCTGCCCATTGAAATGAATGGGCAGAGCTTCCGAAGCGCCTGAACACCACTTCGGAAGCGCTGCTAACCATCACTTTCAACCCCTTTTAACCCCATGTGGGGCGTTAAAAACGCACTGCTGTTGCCCGAGTAATGGCGCCAAAGCGCCGCTAAAAGGGCCACTAATTAGCTGTGTTTTACCGCTAAAGCTCAGGTGGCACTGGTGTGAAAGTACCCTTAGGGTGTTTTTGTTGTTTGCAAAAGAAGAATACGTACAGTGGTACCTTTTGCTCTAACCAGAATACAATGGAATACTGCAAATCTTCTTTGACCAGCTGCTTCCCAACACATAAGTATAAAGGAGAGCTAAGATGTGTTATAAATGATACATTTGGTGCTTTTTTCATGGGAACTGTATATGAGTGACGGGGATACACAAATAAGCCAGTCAGCATTATTCAAATTGCTGCTTTTAAACAATTGTCTTTTCTGAATGTGTGCTGTAGCAGTGGTGGCTCTAGACACTAAATAAAGAAAGGCCCAGAGTCAGAAAAGAAAAAACTCAGGGCCGGCATGACAGGGTTAAAAGTGGGGCTGCTGAAAGGGGAGATCTGTGGGAGGGTCTCAGGTCTTCAGTCAGAGGAAACCGCGCTTGAGACAACTGCCCACCCTCCTGCCCTTACTATGTTCAGTGGTTTGGGTCTGAGCTGGACCATGTTCTGGGGGCATTGTCATGGCAGTTGGCGGGGTACAAGGTCCTTATATGGGTTTGATTATGGAAAAATATGTACATTTGTAGGGACCCATCCTCGGTGCGGCTCCCATTAGTATGGTTGGGACCAATCCTAGGTACGGCTCCCATTATTATGGTTGGTGGTATCTGCGAGTAGTTGTTTGTCTCCTAGTCAGTGTTTGTTGCAGCTGGAGGCCTAAACATTTACAGTGGTTACGCAGAAGTAGATGCCGATAAGGACCTTGTTACTCCTATTTGCCAGACTGTTCTGGATGTTCATATGTTGCATTTGTTTATAGGTTCATATGTTTATATGTTGATATGTTATTTTTAATGTTGTCACTAAAAGGCTGCTATGGCTGTTAAACTCCATCTTGGGTTTTATGTGTCTTTTCATAAGAAAAGGTTAGTGGTGCAATGGTGGTCCAGCAGTCAGGAGAACAAAGCATCTTTTATACCCTAGTCAAGCCCCTGTAAATTTAATGGATTTGCAAAAGTTGATTTTGTCAGTCTGACATCAGCAGCCATGTCCAAGCCATAAAAAACAATCTATTCTCTGCTCCTGAAAATGTCCCAAACTAGCAAACACTAGCAGAACCAGTCACTGAGGCCCTGAATGAATGACCATAGTGTGTGCATTGCATGGGACTCGGAAGCAGATTGGTGGCAATAGCACATGCATGGCAGATTATGTCAGCTAGACATCAGTAGTCACCACATGCCAATACTTCCTGTGCTGTTCAGTCCTCACAGTACTATGGTCAGTCAAGTCACAGTCATTTGTTTATAGCCTCCATGACTGAGTGTGTTAGTGTCTATGCTGGAGCCAGTAGCTGTAGAAAATTTGGGGTTCATTGCCATCTAATGCTTGCTTTGTGCTATGGTAAATGATATTATCATTCGTGACTGCCCTCATATCAGAAAAGATATTGAAGAGGGGGCACTGATTCACACTAGCTTTAAATGCGGTAGGAGGGAGGGTGGACATTATATACATATTTTCATATACCTGTAGCTGGTGTTATCTTTAATAGCTGTCTGTGTAAATATATTATAAGTAGAGTTGAGCGAACACCTGGAAGTTCGGGTTCTGCTGGTCCGTCCGAACTTCGGGACAAAGTCCGGGTCCGGGTCCGGACGGAACCCGAACGATCGCACGGACAACGAACCCCATTGAAATCAATGGGGACCCGAACTTTTAGGCACAAAAATGGCTGTAACAAAGTCCTGGAAAGCCCCAGAGGGCTGCAAAAGGAAGTAAAATGGGGGTAAGGGTAGGGCAAGTGCCCTACAAAAAAATGGGGACAGGGAAATAACTGTAAATATTTTTAAAAAAATAAAAACATAAAAAAAGCAAAAATGGAGGTGAATGTGGATCATCTTCAAACTGTGTCTGAAAAGTATTAATTAACGGTAGAAGCCATATAACTGTTCTAAAATCATCTTCAAACTAGGGCAAGTGCCCTACAAATAAATGGGGATAGGGAAAATAA
>BLSH010361173.1:632170-646875 GCA_018402905.1 Glandirana rugosa | reverse complement strand
TACATATATTACAGGTGGGAGGGAGGATGGTGTAAATTTCGATCACACTTAGTCACGGGGGAGAAGCTATAGAAAAGACTATACTCCCGTCAGTACTTACTATTATAGTAAATGGTATCGTGTTTCGTCCGTAATCTTCCGTTACGGGGGGTCTAAGAGATGTCGATGACCGAGGTCGTATCTGTGATTGTGTGAGTCAGTACCTCCGACATTTGTTTACTTACACTGACTGGTATCATGACACTCCTGACTTGTCGTGTCCTTCATAACCGTACACCACTGATGACTACAGATCGACTGTATTAGACGGTACGTACAGGGACTCGGAAGCAGATTGGTGGCAATAGCACATGCATGGCAGATTATGTCAGCTAGACATCAGTAGTCACCACATGCCAATACTTCCTGTGCTGTTCAGTCCTCACAGTACTATGGTCAGTCACATTCATTTGTTTACAGCCTCCATGACTGAGTGTGTTAGTGTCTATGCTGGAGCCAGTAGCTGTAGAGAATCTGGGGGGCATTGCCTTCTAATGCCTGCTTTGTGCTATGGTAAATGATATTATCATTCATGACTGCCCTCATATCAGAAAAGATATCGAAGAGGGGGCACTGATTCACACTAGCTTTAAATGTGGTAGGAGGGAGGGTGGACATTATATACATATTTTCATATACCTGTAGCTGGTGTTATCTTTAATAGCTGTCTGTGTAAATATATTATAAGTATATTGATGCATTAAAAACGGATGTCAGAAATTACATGCAAGAAGCAATATATTTTTTTTCTCCACAATAAATTGTTTCCTTAGCAAGGGGCACTGGCTAGCCTCAATCCCCTACTGTCGATATAAAAAAAATATATATAATATAGGACTGTAGCACAGTGAGTTCTATTCCGGTGACTTAATTCAACGTTTTAGACCAGTTAAAAAAAGAGGTAATAGAGGCATTTACTTCAGTTCTACAAGCTATAAAGTCCTGCAAGAGACTTGCAAATAACACAGGCTGTACTGGAGAGGATGTAACAACATGTATCTCAGTCCCTCTGGTGATTTAAAAAGTCACGCAACACCTTGTTATAAAGACTAGAGCAATGTTATGAGAGTTAAGAGGTTATGCCATAGTCATGGTCAAATAAACATCTCAAGTCTGTAAACCTAATTACGCTAACAGTGGAACCTATAAACCAGAGTCAAGTTCCAAAATATTTATTTTTATTATTTTATTTCAGGTATTTATATAGCGCTGTCAATTTACACAGCGCTTTACATATAAATATTGTACATTCACATCAGTCCCTACCCTCAAGGAGCTTACAATCTAAGGTCCCTAACTCACATTCATACATACTAGGGCCAATTTAGACAGAATCCAATTAACCTACCAGCATGTCTTTGGAGTGTGGGAGGAAACCGGAGTACCCGGAGGAAACCCACGCAGACACATGGTTGGGATTCAAACCAGCGACCCTTTTGTGCTAGGCGAAAGCGCTAAGCACTACACCACTGTGCCGCCCCAGTCAAAACTGTTATTTCCTTAACGAACTGTAGTAGTGTAAAATTTATCTACAGACAAACCTTCTTTTTAGAGTGGGGAAAGTCCAATAATTCTCTCATTTTTTTTATTAGTGACCCTGTCCCTCAAAGGCAGCAGTATTCACCTTCGATCCTGAGCCCCCACCCTCCCACCACACATATACACAGTGCTTCTTCACTGCTACAAGATGACCTCAATCTTCTGGGTTGAGTGGCATGCTATGTTTGCTGTCTTCACCTTGTGATCATGTCATAATGTCAGCTCTGCTCTTTGCATAATTGAGGAATGCTCAGTCCACAGAAGAGGTAAAAAGGAATTAGACCCTGCAACATCACTTGACCAGCCTGAAGTGTTCTGGAGGATGGTAAGAGCAAAAAAGCAGCAAAAATACTGCTAGTGGGGGCCACAAGGGAAATTTTCCCCTGCATTGCTACAAAAACTATGCAAAATCTTTAAAGTGACACTGTTAAATTCACACTCACGTGTAATGAGATGGGAACCGCGTATACATTGCAAATCCTATGAAGTGGTGCTATTACACTGAGTAGGGGTTGTGTGTCTCACTGGATGGATGAGAACCAAGAACCTGCAGACAGCCTCCTCTCTCCTCACTTGCTCAAAGTTGTGCCAATTACGTTTCATCATTGTGATGTCATCATTCACATCCATCCAGTGAGACACACAACCCCTACTCAGTGCTGCAGCGCTGCTTCATAAGATTTATACGTGGTTCTCATCTTTTCACATGTGAGTGTGATTTTAACTTTCCTTTTACAAAAGGTATTCAGCAGTGATCACTATATTTTCCTCAGATTTTTTTTTTTTTGTGAGTCTGGATAATAATATTAATTCCAGTCATTTGAGTGTGGTAATCTGCTTGAACTGTCTTGGCTGATTTTTGAGTTAAATTGCTGAATACACTTGTGTGGTAAGTTCCAAGATTTATATTTTGTCACTATTCATTCCATCAGCCACTGCCTGACTGGGGATTTATGTTCTGAATGTGCGCTTATATGACCTTTGTGATGCGGGTCATACTTCAAGGTGAGAGAATGTCCAAAAGGGAATAAGGGTGGTGGCCTTTTCTGCAGACACATATTCCTTCACAGACTGTTTACAGATTGGATTGATTAGAGGACTTGCACTGTTTGCTTCAGCACTGTTATCTGCAGAACTTTATGTTATGTTGTTCACATTTACTGTATATTTACTGGTTTACACTTTATTATTACACTTAACATTTTGTTATTTGTATGGAGTATTTGTCACTTGATTTTCCAGTTGCCATTTTATTTTTTTATATGCTATTACATGTTACACATTAGTATTTTTGTACAGTAGTGCAGTACATATATTAAAGGCAGTTAGGTATGACCAGTTTCACTTCAGACCCCCTACTAGTCATAGGTTCAATCTTTGCACAAACCAATTCACCTGTCACTGAGGACCAGATTGTCTCTGAACTGGTGGCTCATGAATGCAGATCTAGAGCTGGAAAAGTCCTTCCTTATGACCTCGTGAGGGTGTCTAGGGCTCCTGCCTTTTGGAGGAGAATTAGACCCCATGTCATTGCGGGGGAAATTGGAGGAATCCATCTCTTAATCAACAGTCAGGAGCTTTGGGTGATTGGTTGTCCCTGTGATGCAAAACATCCTGACTGGTGGATCATCTGATCAGGATCTAGTTGGACAATGCCATTTATCAACCATCAGAAAGTGCTTTTTAACCTTATAGGGATATTCCCCTTTCCACCCTAACTCACAAATTTGCTTTCTTTGTTGCCATCGCCTCTGTGAAGTGTGTGTCTGAACTGCTGGATTTGTCTTGAAATTAACTTTTTTTGGTTGTTTGGTCTTACATAGAGACAAGGTAACTTTGAGGCCTCATTTCTTCGTAAGGGGGTAGCCTTTCATCTCAACCATGACATTGTGCTTCCATCCCTCCTTCAGACTTCAGTACATCAGAATAAGATTTCCCTTGTTTTTCTGTTGGAGTTTTGTTTGTTTAATGGAACTACATTTGGATGCCCCAGATGTCTCTGAATCATGTGTCCCTCAGCAAACAAGAAAAAAATAGGATTTTGTACTCACTATAAAATCATTGAGGGACACAGGCTTCACCCCACTGTATGTATGGTTTTGCTCTCAGCACTGCTTTGTTACAAAATGTAGGAATGCTGGGAGTTGAACAGATTATACCAGGCTGGTTTCGTTTGTCAGTGTCCAAATCTTCCTGTAGGTGGCAGTTTAACCAAAATGTTTTTGAATCACATATCCCTTAAAGAAACAGAAAAAAAGGATTTTACATTGAATACAAAAGTACAATTTTTTTACACTCCCAAGCCTCAGAGGTTTTCTGTATCCAACAGTCTGAGCTTCCACCTACCCCAGTCTGGCCCTGACATCACCAGGGTGGCTGGCTGCTTCCGGTATAGCCTACAGCACTCAATGAGAGTGCAAATGCGAAGGTGCATGGGCAAAGTACATCATAATCTCTTTACTCACCACATGGTTAAATAAAGACAATAGTCCATCCAGTTCAACCTGTGTAGATGTAAGTGTGTCAGTGACCATAATGATTTCCCATATCCCTGTATGTTGTGTTCACTAAGATGCATATCCAAGAGTCTTTTAAAAATATCAATACTTCCCGCTGATACCAACAATTGTGGAAGAGAGTTCCACATGCGTATCACCCTGACAGTAAAAAACCCTACGCAGCCTAAGGTCAAGCCACTTCTCTTCCGATCTCATTGTGTTGCCCCGTGTCCTCTTAGCCTCCCTGAGACTGAATAGTTTTTACCTACACTGGGATCACCATTGAGGCATTTTTATATCGCTATCATATCACCTCTCAAGCGTCTCTTCTCCAGGGAGAATAAATTTAGTGATTACATGTGCAGCTTTCATTAAAATAAAACCTTGCAAGCTTACCAATGATATCTGTCTACCAGTGGTGCTCTTGTGTTGTCACCCTGTGGCATAGTTTACTGGTGGAGACTACAATGACTATACTGATACAAAAGCTCAGACATATTCCACAGCTGTCACTATTAGTTCCAGAATAATGACATGTCACTGAATCTGCATGTAGACAGGTAGTGGCTGAAAAGGACTAAGGGCTGGTTCACACCTGTTCACGCTGGGATCACACTGGAACACTTGCCACGTTCCCACGCAATTCCAGATCATTCCCGTGCAGTGTGATTTTGCAGTCCATTCATCTGAATGGCCTGAAATTGCACTGGCACATGGAAAAAGTAGTCATGAACTACTTTTAAAAATGCGCTCCACCAAATTGCATGATACTGTGATACCATGCGATTTGGTGCCGGAAAACGCACTGTGTATTTAATATGCATTTGGGGTTCCATTAATAATGCATTGGCACACACAGCAGATTACAAAGGTTCCAGCATGGTGCAAGAAACACTCGGCAGAACATACCTTTCTTGAACAGCATTCTGGTGTGATCTAATGCTGAAAGAGATCAGCAGCATTATGATGCAAAGGAAAAAAAAGGACAGCAGTATTTTATGAAATAAAAACATGTCAATTGACTGATTTACAACACTTTAGCAAATGGACTATTACCCACTTCCAGTTTACTTTTATTTTAAATGATCTCATCGATGGTTTAATTTGTTTTTCAGGGGTTATAACTGAAGCAAATATGAAGCAGTCTATTTAATTTCCAGCTTTAGAAAGATATTAGTACTAAAATCAGCTCAATAAATAAAGATTTACAGAAATCAAGTTATTTAATTATTCTAGTACAGTATATCATCTCAAGTCTGTAAGAAATTAGATCAATTTCAACATTAACATTCTCTTTCTAAAAAAATGACAACATAAAGAGCTTATCTTAGTGTTGAAGATCATTTACCATGTTTTATCTTGGAATGATTCGTCAAAGCTGTCTGTGATGTCAAAGTTTAATCAACACATATGTAAGTAACAGTGCAGAAGCCAAGGTGTAACTAAACACAAAAGATGGAAAGGCTGATAATAAAAATGTTTCCTGGATTATTCTGTTCTTACATAATATACACATACAATATATCAATTTACAATCTCAGTTTTTTTCAGAAGGTGACAATCTCAAATGCACTTCTATACGAAAACAAAATTCAGTCTCAAGCAAGTGATGAGCATCCAATCTATTTTCAATCTCTAACCACCACTAAAAATTAAACAGGAAATCTAGCTAGTTTCTGGGAATAACCAACATGAAGCATAATAAAGACTTGTGTCAACAGGCGTTCTTTTCAAATGCTGCATTTGCTATTTGAATGCAAAGGCAGCATTTGATAAGAAATGGCTATGTTTGATCTCCTTTCCCGGCAGTTCTAATGTACCTCAATAGAACTTGCTTTGTCCAAAGAAACACAGTCCAACGCAAGGCAGGTCAAAGCATCTGCTGAACTGCCATGTGTACTGCTGAATCTAAGCCAAAAGGATTGTGCTTCACCAAAGGTCGATTGTGTTTCGCATGTATTGAGATGCTGGAAAACAGTACCCATCAACATGAGCCCAAAGTCTGTCATGTGTATTCTGAGTGTAACAGGGTATTAGGACCCTATTGTTTATATCTGGGACAATAGCTGAAAGCACCAATGGATGCCGCTATTTGCCCTGGTTTTCCCCCTGTGCAGTTATCTGTGGTTCTGTTTATAAGTAGTCCTACTCAGGGGGTTGCTGGATAGCCACTATGTCTTTCAAAAAACATGCTCAATAGCAGTGGCGTCTGGTGCTATATTTTTTGGGGGGGCAAAGATCAGCCGCACCAAGCCCCCCTGATCAGTCAGATCAAATGCACGCCTACACCCCCCCCATGGGTCAGTCAGTTGGTCATTAGCCCCACACTTACCCAGCTTCCCCTGCGTCTCCTCCTCCTCCTCGGTGGCCAATAGGATTGCTTCTCCTCTCAGCTAATAGGGTCTCAGGATCTGCTTCCTGATTGGCCAGGAGTAGAATCAGGAAGACAATAGTGAATATTGAAAAAATAGAAAAAAAATAGTAAATGGTGATGTGAGGAGCGGCAGCCAAAATGCACCAGCGTTCCCTCTACAGCCAGGAGAAGAGCAAGGATAGCTCCTTCCACCTCAGAAGCTAGAGGTGAAGTGTTTTCCTTGTAAAGCGCTTTGAGAAGCCACCTTTAAAGGCGCTATATAAAATAAAGTCTATTATTATTAGTATTGATATTATTATAGTGAATATTAATTTGCTATTGTCACACAACTCTACAATTCTAATTCTGCAACTCTGCAATATTAATTCGCTATTGTCACACAGTGCTCTGCGCCCCAAGCCCACCTTTTTTTGAAGCCAATTAGAGCCTAAAGGCTCTAGTCACATGCTTCTAAAAAAAAAAGAAAAAAAAACCCCATTGGAATCCATGTGTCCGGCTGGCACCCTCCATGTAGATTAGGGGCCGGGTGCATGGATTAGGGGGGGCAGCACCCCTTTGCCCCATATGGACAGGCCACCACTGCTCAATAGGAGAAGATAAAAGGATCTGGTGGGAGTAGTCAAGGAGCTGTTAGAAACAGAGACAGAGAAGAGACAAGATCATGTAAAAACTGCATTCTAACAGTGGCAAGTGAGACCCCCTAGGATGGCAGAGAATGGAAACAGCAGTGATAGTTGGCTATATCTTATGGGTAGGGATGTTTGGATCTTGGTCCGAACCAACATGAACGAGCACACACCAGGAATCGATCACCTGTAGTGGGCCAATTATAAGCAGTCGAGACATAGCGTGTATATTTGTGGCATGGCAAAGAATGCCTTGGTCATTTATAATTGGCCCAATATAATGGCAGCTTCCTGGCAGGATTGCTCAGGTGGTTTGGACTAGGATGCGAACATGCCCAAGCCCATCCTTGCTTATAAGAACTATGATTTGTGAGTTCTGCCACCTTTCCCTTCTTGCATTAGTATACATGTGAACGTTTTTAAGATGTTTCTGAAAATATTTGAGTACTTTTTGTGCTATTACTTTATTTTGTTGGCTTTACTTACCACATCTTTGGACTTACGAAATATAACTTTGGACTTTTGTGTATTTTTGCTGAGAAGTTCAGTAAATGCCTTGGGAAAATGGAAATGGGGAAATGTATTAAAACTAGATAAGACAGTATATAGCAGCTGCACATGACAGGAAAAAGGAAAAATCTCTGTGCTATGGCCAATGTAACAGTGAAGATAATGCTGCTAGCACAATACTTAGGTGTAAAGTATAATAATGTGAAAACAAAAACGTGCAGGGCTACTAAAAAAGGTAAACTTTGGCTGCTATTACAGCTTCAAGCCTTTTGGGGATGTCTCTACCAGCTTTGCACATCTAGAAAGTGAAATTTTTGCCCATTCATCTTTGCAAAATAGCTCAAGCTCTCTCATATTGGATGGAGAGCGTCTGTGAACAGTAATTTTCAAGTCTTGCAAAAGATTCTCAGTTGGATTAAGGTCTGGACTTTGAATGGGCCATTCTAACACATCAATGTGCTTTGATCTAAACCATTCCATTGCAGCTCTGGCTGTATGTTTAGGGTCGTTGTCCTGCTGGAGGTGAACCTCCTCCCCAGTCTCAAGTCTTTTGCAGACTCTAACAGGTTTTCTTCTAATATTGCTCTGTATTTGGCTCCATCCATCGGCCTATCAACTCTGACCAGTGTCCCTGTCCCTGCTGAGGAAAAGCATCTCTTCAACATGATTCTGCCACCACCATGTTTGCTTTTAGCCAAAAAGTTACATTTTGGTCTCATCTGACCAGAACACCTTCTTCTTCCACATGTTTGCTGTGTCCCCCACATGGCTTCTCGCAAACTGCAAATGGGACTTCTTTTGGCATTCTCTCAACAATGGCTTTCTTCTTGCCACTCTTCCATAAAGGACAGATTTGTGGAGTGCAAGGCTAACAGTTGTACTGCGGACAGATTCTTCCACCTGAGCTGTGGATCTCTGCAGCTCCTTCAGAGTTACCATGGGACTCTTGGCTGCTTCTCTGATTAATGCTCTCCTTGCTCGGCCTGTTAGTTTAGGTGGATGGCCACGTCTTGGTAGGTTTGCAGTTGTGCCATACTCTTTCCATTTTCCGATGATGGATTGAACAGTGCTCTGTGAGATGTTCAAAGCTTGGGATATTTTTTTATAACCTAACCCTGTTTTAAACTTCCCCACAACTTTATCCCTGGACCCTGACCTGTCTGGTGTGTTCCTTGGCCTTTGTGATACTGTTTGTTCACTAAGGTTCTCTAACAAAGCTTTGAGGGCTTCGCAGAACAGCTGTATTTATACTGAGATTAAATTACACACAGGTGGACTCTATTTACTAATTAGGTAACTTATGAAGGTAGTTTCACTAGATTTTAGTTAGGGGTATCATAGTAAAAGGGGGCTGACTACAAATACACGCCACACTTTTCAATTATTTATTTGTAAAAAATTTTGAAAACCATCTATTGTTTTCCTTCCACTTCACAATTATGTGCCACTTTGTGTTGGTCTACCACATAAAATCCCAATAAAATACATTTACATTTTTGGTTGTAACATGACAAAATGTGGAAAATCAAGGGGTATGAATACTTTTTCAAGGCACTGTAAATAGTCCCAGGTATTTTATATACATCAAAGACTAAGTCTAGTCTAGTGGTGGAAAAGATGTATAGTGGGGTACAGCTCCAGTTAGAGCGTGAGTATTGCAGTAAAAACGTATTATTTTATCTATTTCTTTCGTATTGAGAGGGGTTGCTTTTTTCAAAATGTTAGCTGCATGGCTTCATTACTTTCTGAGTCACTGACTAGAACACAAACGCAGAGCAGAAAAATTAGAGCAAAGTTGAAGGTCAACAGCTGAATACTTGTTTCTGGTTACTGGCTTAGATGTTGAAGCATGAGGATCAGAAAGACAGCCAGACAAGCAGCATTTTTTAAAAAAAATCCAGACAAGCAGTTTTTTTTTTATCATGAAAGGGTTCTTTTAATGTGCACTCTCAAATAGAAGCATCCTATTCTCTCTTGTAGAGTTAACCTGTAAAGTAGTGGATATGATTTTTAAGCTCTGTAAAGGGACATATTGTTAATGATGGGGCGACTCTGCAGTTCACTTTTCAAATGTTGATCTATATTAACAATAAAGTAAAAATATGTATCTGTTTATCTTTTTGATTTGTTGCATTTTCCAAATGCTACGCTTCCAATTATTTGAATGCCTCTGAGCAGTTGTGCGTTGTGTGTATTTTTGTTTTTAGAAGACACTGTAAACGTTCTTAATTTTAATTGGATATTATGTAACTGCTATATTTCCTTGTCATCACATTATTTTAAATGAAATCAACATGTAGATTTTTTCTGCAGGCTTCATCGCTTCTGGGCTACATATACTCCAATAATTAACAGTTTTTGTCATATCCACGGTGTTAAGCATATAATTGTGAAGCACGTGTAAGTTAACAAAGCAGTCAGTAATGGGAATAATAAGGCTGTAATTTCTTGGGTGAAACTTTGGCTATGCATCACATACATGCATACTACAGAACACTAGATGTTTCTTTTTCCGCTCACGTGTTAATTGGACTATGAAGCCATAAAGTAAACAGTTGGATTACAGATTTTCAATATATTATTTATTTTTTTTTTTTGGCAGTCACTTGACACAAACAGGGACATTTGAAGATCCTCGAATTGAAAGCTGCCAAATCAACCCTCCTGTACCAAGGAATGTGGAAATGAGGAGAGATCCAGTTCTTGGCTTTGGATTTGTCGCTGGGAGTGAAAAACCTGTTGTTGTCCGCTCAGTAACACCAGGTGAGTTATTGTAAAGAAAAATATAGATATTTTGCAGAAATTATCTGGGAATTATTTTTATGTGACTATTTACTATATTTCCATTATGTATTGTCATAAATGCATATGAAAATTTGCAGAGGCTTCCTCTAGTGTTTTTTTTTTTGTATGAAATGAATGAATATGACAATGACATCAGCCACATCTCTCTACTGTGTTCAATCAGCTTGACTCAACTAAAAGACGGCAGCTAGCCATAAACATCATGGCTGGAGGAATCTCCAACTGCCATTTTTTGTATTTTTTGACAGCCAACATCTGCAGCTGTCAGAATACCTGAACAGTGACTGTAGCTGGTTTCAGTCACTGTTTGGCTGAATTTTTCCCACCCGGGTTCCTTGATTCCTGAAATAATATTTGTTGAGCTGTGTGGAGTCACCAGGGCCACAGGTGGCTCACATTTTGGACAGTTCACTGAAATCAGCCAAAATTCAAGCTGTCTATGGCCATCTTTACATTAAAGAAGTACATATGCTTCTTCCAACAATGTACTATACATTTGTACAGCCATGCTGTAAAAATATTTTATTTTTTTTGCACTTGGTGAGATCTTCCCATACTCACAGTATGCAAATGATCTCCCCTGACAAATGTGACAGCCAAAATAATTAGTTGTCAGCATATGAGTCATGTCTTCTTTATGTGGGGATAAACAATGGAAATTATGTCAAACCCAAGCATCTTTAGAATGAGTTTTTTCCTGATAATGCTGCAGATCACGTAGAGTGCTATGTAATGACAAAAGGAAGAAGCTTTATTTTTGCAACACTATGTTGTACATTACATAGTACTGACCAAAGTATCCATTATCACAACAGTTGCTGGTTTTAATGAAGTTCTTCTTTAGGGTAAGCTCAAAGAGACAAAGTGATCACTTTCTGTATGCAGAAAATCATGTGTAATGAAAACGTTTAATTTTGTAAAAATTATCCATTGTTCTGAGGTTTATTTGTGTCTGTGGAACAGTAATTAGGAGTATTTTGTGGGTAAAAAGACTGCAGAGCATATGTACAGCATATACAGCGACTAGGCAAAGATTCTTTCTCCTATCGTTCACTGACAGACGCAGCTCTCCATTACGTGTGGGGTTTATGCTGGTCTCACTAGGAGTTAACTAGGCAGGGAAAAGAAACAGCTGGCCTCTCCCATGGGGCCGTCCTCTCTTCCCACATAAACCATAGCATAGCTCATCAGTCTAAATGTCTAGTTTGCAAGGAGTTGACCTGGCTTCCCTTTAGGGGAATTGCAGTCCTGTTTGTGACCATTCTTTTTATTTTATTTTATTTTATTTTCTTGTCTTCTATCAAGATGATCTGCTATCAAGAAGCCGGTCGGGCATGGAGAGTCCATGGGCTCTGTACTTTCCCCGACCTGGCCGACTGATGCGAGCCAGTCCCGAAGTATGGGGACTCGCCGCATAGTGCCCGTTCCGTGCGGGTGGCCTGGGGTGATCCCCACTTACGCCCAGCCCGGATGCGATTCGGTAGGGCAAATTTCTGGCCTGCAGCGTGCCATCCAGGCAGGGGGGGAAAGCCTGCGACTGGGTGGCTACCCATGGCGCTCGCGGAGTTGTGAGAGTTCCGCCCTTCCTCCCCCTGTTTTTCTTTTTTGTCTGGGTAGCCGCCGGCAGGGGCGCGTGGAGCTCCTGCCCCCTTCACACCCCCCCTACACCGCGTCCGCCTGCACCGTCATTTTGTGGCGGACCGCCGCCATTTTGCCATAGGGGGCCTATGGGGCTTTCCCTCTAGTGCTCAGAGCGGCCGTTTGCGGTACTGCAAGTCTCTGTACAGGGGGTTTCGGCCTCTAGTGTCTAACGGCGCCCATTTTGACCACATGTCTCTGCAAAAACGAGTGTACAGCGTTTTCCCTTCTCTGTGGAGCGGTGCTGATGGTGCGGCTCTTCTGACGGTCCTCTGGGGTTACTGGCAGAAAAAAAACAGCAAGTAAAAGCTGGGCTCCCCTGTGGGTGCTGGTGGCGGCAGGTGCAGTCCTCCTGGGTTCCCTGGTGGGCTGTGGGGCGATGGTGTGCGGCAGTGTGGGGGTGCCTCATCCTCTTTAGTACCACGGTGTGTCCCTGAGAGGGGTCTGGGGGCAAAAGCAAACCTGCTGAGGAAGCATCAGCGGCAGCGCAATCTGCGCAAGGGGCTTTTTTGGACCAGCTACGGGCGGTCTTTAGTGAATTTTTTCCCCGGGTGGAGGTCGTCCAACAGGCCTCCAAGAAGCGCCCCCTTCCCCCCTTATTCATCGGGGAAGGATTCTGATCCGGAATTGGCCTCAGGGGTCTCAGGGACCCCAGTGGACCTATCTGATGGGGAACTGGGCCCATCGGAAGGTGAAGAGGATCAAGGGGCTGCGGCTGCGCGCGAAAAAGCGTTGGTCGCTGCCATTATCACTGGCATTCGTACTACACTGCGACTGAGCCAGGATGGTGCATCGCAGACTTCTGCGTATGTGTGTGGGTCCCCTAGGCCCCCTAGGGCCCCCAAGGCTTACCCCTACGATCAATTCTTTGATCGTTTTCTTTACCGTGAATGGCAACATCCGCAGCTTTCCATTTCGCTGTCAAAATGGCTCACTGCTCGCTATCCCTTTGAGGAAAGCTTTTTGAAAAAATGGGAAATGCCTGTGCTGGACCCACCGATAGCCCGCCTTAGTAAGGCGATGACTATTCCTCTGGAAGGGTCTCCTTCTTTCAAGGACCCCGCTGATAGAAAAGCAGAGGCGCTTTTAAAGTCACTTTACCTGGTGGCAGGTTCTGCTGTGCGGCCAGCCCTGGCGTCCGCCATGGCGGCTCAACATCTGTCTGAGCGTATGGTGGAGCTTCAGTCTGATCTGGAATGCGGCCACCTGATGGATGCTCCGCAGAGGGCTGAGTTTTTGCTCCAAGGGTTCAATACCTTTGTGATGCGGCCGTTGATTTACTGCCGATGTTATCCAGGATAGCGATTTTTGCCGTTATCCTCAGAAGGATACTCTGGTTGCGTTCTTGGTCTGGTGACCATGCTTCCAAAAAATGTCTTGCTGACCTCCCTTTTCAGGGTGGACGTCTATTTGGTCCACGTTTGGATGAGATCATAAAAGACTTTACGGGAGGTAAGAGTACCTTTCTTCCGGAGCTCCGGAGGGGCGAGTTTCGCCGTAGACAGGGGCCCCCTCCCTCGGGTCAGAAGAGGTTTTTTCGCGCCCAGAGAGCAACAGGTAAGGGGACCCGTCCCGGTAAGGTCACTGCAGGGGCCGGTAAGCGGCAGTGGCAGTGCAAAACTGAAAAGGCGGAAGACAAGTCCTCCTCAGCCTGATGGGTAGCCCCCACCCGGGTTTCGGGTGGGGGGACGTCTTCTGGGGTTCGCAGACTGGCTGGCTCACATTCCCGATCGTTGGGTCTGGGAAGTGGTGTCTGCCGGGTACAGGATAGAGTTCAACACTCTACCCCCAGACAGGTTATTCCCATCAAACTTAGGGCTCCCGCAGGATCGCCGGGAGGCCCTTTTTGGGGCTGTTCAAGCACTTTCAGACCAGGGAGTGATTGTGCCAGTGCCTCCAGAAGAGAGGTTTCTACTCAAATCTGTTCGTGGTCCCCAAAAAAGGGGGGGTTCGGTCAGTACTGGACCTCAAGGCCCTGAACCGGTTTGTCAGGGCGCAGAAGTTCTGGATGGAATCTATCCACTCGGTTGTGGCCGCCCTCCATCAGGGGGAGTTTCTGGCGTCCCTGGACATCAGGGATGCGTACCTCCATGTACCCATTTGTCCACGGCACCAGCGCTTCCTGCGCTTTGCAGTGGGAGACCTCCATTTTCAATTCGTGGCACTCCCCTTCGGTCTGGCCTCAGCACCCCGAGTTTTCACAAAACTGCTAGCCCCAGTGTTGGCGTTCCTGCGACAGAGAGGCATTGCGGTGGTAGCCTATCTAGATGACCTGCTACTGCGAGTGGAGTCCGCCTCGGCTCTGGAGGAAAATGTGAGGATCACAATGACCTCGCTGCAGGATTTCGGCTGGTTACTCAACCTGCAGAAGTCGTCGGTGTCACCAACCAGTCGCCTGGAGTACCTGGGTCTGATATTGGACACAGTGCAGGCGAAGGTATTTCTCCCTCCGGCCAAGTTGCTGTCTCTGCAGTCGGCAGTGCGAACCCTTCTGTCGCACCGTCGGTCTTCATTACGATTCTGTATGCGGGTGCTGGGGCTCATGGTCTCATCTTTCGAGGCGATACCATTTGCCCAGAGTCACACTCGTCTCCTTCAGCGAGCAATTCTGGCTCGGTAGGACAGGTCACCTCGGTCCTTGGACCTTCTGATTCGTCTGAGCTCACAGACCAGGGC
>BLSH010361173.1:614262-632160 GCA_018402905.1 Glandirana rugosa | reverse complement strand
CTTCCTGCGCTTTGCAGTGGGAGACCTCCATTTTCAATTCGTGGCACTCCCCTTCGGTCTGGCCTCAGCACCCCGAGTTTTCACAAAACTGCTAGCCCCAGTGTTGGCGTTCCTGCGACAGAGAGGCATTGCGGTGGTAGCCTATCTAGATGACCTGCTACTGCGAGTGGAGTCCGCCTCGGCTCTGGAGGAAAATGTGAGGATCACAATGACCTCGCTGCAGGATTTCGGCTGGTTACTCAACCTGCAGAAGTCGTCGGTGTCACCAACCAGTCGCCTGGAGTACCTGGGTCTGATATTGGACACAGTGCAGGCGAAGGTATTTCTCCCTCCGGCCAAGTTGCTGTCTCTGCAGTCGGCAGTGCGAACCCTTCTGTCGCACCGTCGGTCTTCATTACGATTCTGTATGCGGGTGCTGGGGCTCATGGTCTCATCTTTCGAGGCGATACCATTTGCCCAGAGTCACACTCGTCTCCTTCAGCGAGCAATTCTGGCTCGGTAGGACAGGTCACCTCGGTCCTTGGACCTTCTGATTCGTCTGAGCTCACAGACCAGGGCGTCTCTGGCCTGGTGGCTTCGGGACTCGGCCCTGACTCAGGGGTAGTCGTTCCTGCCCCTCCAGTGGGTGATCATCACCACGGATGCCAGTCTTTCAGGCTGGGGAGGGATACTGGGACAGCTGTCTGCCCAGGGCCGTTGGTCGGCACAGGAGCCTCGCCTCCCCATCAATGTACTGGAACTGAGAGCAATCAGATTGTGCCTATCTCACTGGACAGTGAGATTGCAGGACCGTCCGTTCCGAATTCAGTCGGACAATGCCACAGCAGTGGCGTATGTGAACCATCAGGGCAGCAAAAGAAGTCCAGCAGCTGTGGCGGAGGCAGCTCTGATACTGCGTTGGGCGGAATGTCACGTTCCGGCAATCTCCACCATTTACATTCCAGGTGTGGAGAACTGGCAGGCGGATTTTCTCAGTCGCCAGACGCTGGACCAGGGAGAGTGGTCCCTCCACCCAGAGGTGTTCAACCAGATTTGCCGCAGATGGGGGACGCCGGACGTGGATCTCATGGCGTCTCGGTTCAATCACAAGGTGGAGACCTTTGTGTCCAGAACGAAGGATCCGTTGGCAGTGGCTACCGACTGGTGGCCCCCTGGGGCCGTTACCGACTTCTGTATGCCTTCCCTCCGATAAAACTGTTACCGCACTTGATCCGCAGGATAGTGGCGGAGGGAATACCAATAATCCTGGTGGCTCCGGATTGGCCTTGGCGCATTTGGTATGCCGATGTGGTGCAAATGGTGGCAGACGCCCCCTGGCGGCTCCCGCTGAGAGACGATCTTCTGTCTCAGGGGCCCATCTTGCACCCTACTTTACCCTCGCTGGCTTTGACGGCTTGGCTATTGAGTCCCAGGTGCTAAGAGACAGGGGAGTCGCTGACTCAGTGATTCCTACATTGTTGAAGGCTCACAAGTGTACTTCTTGCAAGATTTACCACTGCACCTGGAAGGCTTATATAGCTTGGTGCGAGTCATAACCCTCGCTCTTATGTGGTATCCAGGGTCCTAACTTTTTTGCAGCAGGGCCTGAACAAAAAACTGGCTTTGAGTACTCTTGAGGGCCAGATATCGGCTCTGGCAGTTCTTTTCCAGAGACCTTTGGCTTCGCACTCGTTGATTCATACCTTTGTTCAAGGTGTACGACACGTGGCGCCTCGAGTGAAGGTTCCGTTGGCTCTGTGGGATCTGAATTTGGTGCTTTCTGTACTTCAGAAACCACCTTATGAGAAAATCAGGGAGATTTCCTTACAACTGCTCTTGCAGAAGGTGGCTTTCCTAGTAGCCATCACCTCCGCCAGACGGGTGTCTGAATTAGCAGCACTCTCGTGCAAGTCTCCCTACTTAGTCCTGCATAAGGATAAGGCGGTCTCGTGACCCTCTCCTTCCTTTCTTCCGAAAGTGGTTTCTTCCTTTCACATTAATGAAGATATTGTCCTTACTTCATTGTGCCCTCGTCCATCACACCCAAAAGAAATTGAATTGCATGCTTTGGACGTAGTGAGGGCCTTAAGAGTGTATTTGTCTGCTACAGCTTCTTTTCGAAAAGCTGATGCTCTGTTTGTGCTGCCTGAGGGTCCGCGCAAAGGATTGGCAGCCTCGTCGGCTACGATCTCTCGTTGTATCAGACAGACTGTGACCCATGCGTATTTTGTTTGGGGCAAGGTTCCTCCTTTACCGGTCATGGCTCATTCTGCCCGGGCTGTTAGCACTTCCTGGGCTTTTAGACACCAGGCCTCGTGTCACAGGTGTGCAAGGCGACCACTTGGGCCTCGGTTCACACTTTCACTAAGCTTTATAAAGTTGATGTGTTTGCATCTTCGGATGCTGCTTTTGACCGCAAAGTTTTGCAGGCGGCAGTGTAGGCGCGTCTGGCGCCTCCTTAGAGGTTCTGTTAGGTACTGTTGGTAGCGTTTACCCACCCCTCTTTTTGACACAGCTTGGGGACATCCCCACACGTAATGGAGAGCTGCGTCTGTCAGTGAACGATAGGAGAAAAAGGGATTTTATTAAAACTTACTGTAAAATCCTTTTCTCCGAGTTCACTGACAGACACAGCACCCACCCCTCTGTGCTCTGTTCTTGTACGGCTTGTGTATGAACTGATGAGCTATGCTATGGAGGGGGTTTATGTGGGAAGAGAGGACGGCCCCATGGGAGGGGCCAGCTGTTTCTTTTCCCTGCCTAGTTAACTCCTAGTGAGACCAGCATAAACCCCACACGTAATGGAGAGCTGCGTCTGTCAGTGAACTCGGAGAAAAGGATTTTACGGTAAGTTTTAATAAAATCCCTTTTTTTAATCATCCCCCCCTTTAAAACCATCTCCAAAAATTTGACCAAGCCCATTGTTCACCACATTGTTCTGGCACCATTTTTCTTCTGTATCCTAGGGTGTCTTAGGTCTTTCATTATTCTAGTCATGCTCACATTTTGTCAAACTTGACTTTTTAATTGTAAACCAGGCATATTACCTGGGCGTTGCCAAAGTTTAAATATTGTTTATACTGTTTAAATATTGATTTGCCTTGTTTATAATAGAATTTTCTGTCATACTTCAGGTTTCCATTAAACATGTGCTCTGTCTCTAAGTTTTCATGTTTTGTCAGTAAAAAAAGTTGGCAATCCTGTATGGGATCATTTTTATTGGGTGTGCAATCTGGATTGTGATTCATTGTTAGGTTTAGCATCGTTTCACTATTTTCCTTGAGATGGATATACTTTTATTGTCTGCCCTATCTCCTGTTGTTGCAAAGGGCTACAATACAATTGTCAAATGTCATCTCCAAATCATGTCTGTTGTTATAACCACTGCTTTCTTTGGACGTCAGTTATCCTAGAGATTCTTGGGGGATATTGGTTACTATATAGGGGTGCTATTTATCATTCTGGAATAGTGGAGTAGAATGTTATGTTCACATCAACCATATTGTCCTATATTCTGTGTCAGTGTACATGCAACCATGCATTCCATACATGCATTATTTGGGTGAAACACCACCCTGACAAAGACTCATTATATTTGGAGTATTTTAAATTGTTAAAGAGAAAGCAGTTGTTTTTCAGCCTGTCATCTCCAGCTTAACATAAACCTTCCTAATGAGTGAGGCAAATACATTTATCAGAGCCCTCAATTATCTTTCCTTTCTCACTGTATTTACATGAAAACTAAGAGCTTTTGTAATAGGCCCTTAAAATGTATCTAAACACAAGTAATATATATCAGCTGACCAGTCCTTAGATGTGGTGGCTGCATTCGTTTGTTTTTTGTTCTTTATTTTTGGCTGGAAGCTGCTGGAAGTTTCTAGAAGTTGGTGCGGGAAGGAGATGAGGCTATGATCTGCATAGTTATGGCGTGCCAAGGGCTGAAGCTGAGGAAGGAGAGAAGCTGAACAGAGAGATATCCACTACCCTTCTGTCTCTTCTAGGAGACACCCTGTCTAGCATGGGATGACCTGGGCAGCAGGAGTCCTGAACAGTAGTCTTTTCCAAAGCAGCAGGATTCCAGGTACAGTGTGAGTACCTCTACACCCCAAGGACCAAAGGGAGAAGGCAATATCAAGCAAGCTTTCAAAGGACAGTGCCACAGCTAAACCCAATTTCTTGTCCTGGGGCATTTTACAAGGTAGCCAGGCAGGCTGGTATATTTAAGAAAGGGGACATAGAGCTTCTGAAAGTTTGAGACTTTGCTAAATTCCACTAGGGAGACACAGATCTCCTACAAAGAGAATTCTTACTGCCATTTCCAGTGAGACTGATCTTGTTCCAGAGGAAATACAGTTCAGGATTTACCATTTTGCAGTGTACAAAGTGTTGTCCTCGTGTTGTTCTTTCAAGCCAAGTTGGGCATTCCATAATCCCTTTTCCCCATCCAAGTTGTTTTCCCCCAATAAAACAACAAAAATAAGTTCATGGACTGATTTCTGTCTCCAAATGAAAGTTGAAAGATGCGTGTTGCCTGACTGTGCAGGAATAGGGGTACCTCTATAGGGGGTAGCGCTACATGTCTAGGGAGGTGTAACACTGTCACCCTAGGACTGGACATGCACCCTTTATCTCTCCTTATCTCCATATCATAGGAGGAGGTATTCTGTAGTGCAGAGAGAGGGATGTCATAGAGAGGGATGTTATAGAACTGTGGAGAGGGTGCCCTTCTATATCCAAGGGTGCTCAGTTTTGCTTTATATCCAAGCATATGTTGATGGGCTCTATGCATCAATAGTCGTTCAGCCAACATATTCGAGCTGACATTTAAATACATATTTTAAATGTGGACATTTATATAGTCAATTTGAGAAGCCAACCTCCTTACTTAAAAACAGTAATTGTTAACCCAACTATATATAGAGATAGAGCAGTGCAACTAACCCAAGCAGTGTCTGGCACATAGTAAATGCTTCCTTTCTGTTAAAATGCATATAATGATTCAAAGGGGTTGCAATTAAGCTTCAAATCAAATACTTAGCCAAGTGAACTGGAATACAACTATAATTAGTTCTATTTAGATGCATATTTGCGATGCTAACAAAATAGCCGTCTGCTATTCTTGAGCAGCAGTGCATTTAAGAGATTGATTAGAAAGTAAAAAAGGGATTCAGTCAGTCATAGCTTAAATATACATCTCTCTCCGCAAAATTCACAACAAATGTCACTCAAATTAATTATTTCTTTTACTTATTGATACATATTTTTCTAGGCTTAAATTCAAATCAAAGTGTAGCAGCTGATAAATTAACCTATCCATTCAGAGGCATTTATTTTGCTTTGCCTGATTCCTGAAGCAAAGCTCATTCGTATGCTACATACAATCTGTTACAGACTGTTCCAAGTGACTAGACGTCACATATTTTGGGACACTGCTGACATAAAAGATTGCAATGAGAGAATACAAATGAGTAAGCTTATACAGTATCTTGAGGGCCAAAAATTCCTTCTTATTCCAGAGAGGTTATAAAACATGAAGAACAATGCTTTTACAATAGGAGGACAAGGAAATTTAAGAGTAAGGATGTGTGACTGCCTTGCTGTCTGTAGAGCAAACCCTTGACTCTTGTTTTCCTTACCTGCCAAAAATTTACTAATTCACAAGGACAATTGCACCACGGTGTATGATTAGAACTGTGCTGGTGGGTAAACTCAGCGGGTGGATGGTATCTGGGCATAAGAGTAGAATTATGAGTCACAAAACCCTCCAGTTTTGTTTTAAAGGGGCTGAGCAGTTCAGAAAATGAAAACAAAGTATTACAATCATGTTAAACTTGTTTAACCACTTCAGCCCCAGAAGGATTTGCCCCCTTAATGACCAGGCCATTTTTTGTGATACAGCACTGCGTCGCTTTAACTGACAATTGCGCAGCCCTGCAACACTGTACCCAAACAAAATTAACGTCCTTTTTTTCCCCACAAATGGAGACTTTTGGTGGTATTTGATCCCCTCTGTGGTTTTTAAATTTTTCTCTAAAAACAAACAAAGCGTGACAATTTTGAAAAAAAAAAAACTTTTTTTTTTTTTACTTTTTGCTATAATAACATAACATAACATATCTAAAAAAAAAAGAATATATAAAAAAAAAAAAATATCAGTTTAGGCCAATATATATTCTACTACATGTTTCTGGTAAAAAAAAAAAACGCAATAGGCGTATATCGATTGGGTTTCACAAAATGTATCGCATCTACAAACTACGGGATAGGTTTAGGGTCTTTTATTTATTTTTTTATTGTTTTTACTAGTAATGGCGGCTATCTGCAATTTTTAGCGGTTTGCGACATTGCGACGGACAAATCTGACCCCAGAGGACACTTTTTTGGGACCACTGACATTATTACATTGATCAGTGCTATAAAAATGCAGTGATCAATGTAAAAATTACACTGCTAGGGAAGGGGTTAACACTAGGGGGCGATCAAAGGGTTAACTGTGTTCCCTAGGTGTGTTCTAACTGTAGGCGGGATGGGCTGCCAGGGACATGACAGAGATCACTGTCCCCGATGCCTGGGAACAGAAGATCTCTGTCATGTCCCCTGTCAGAATGGGGTCCGCCTTGTTTACATTGGCAGATCCCCGTTCTGCCTCTGCAGTAGGCAATCGAGGGTCGCAGGTGGACATCAAGTCCGTCCGACCCGCGGGGACGCTCCTGCAGGTCGCAGCGGGTGACAGCCCGCCATCGCGCCTGCGCAAGCCGCCGTACAGCTACGACGATTTGAGCAGGGGAGCCGACCTGTCGCCATATAACAACGGCGGCCGGTCGGCAAGTGTTTAATAAGCACAGTCTCTCTAAACTCAACAGTATACAGTATTGTGCAAAAGTTGTAAGCACTTGAGAATAATGCTGCAAAGTTATAATACTTTAACAATAATGCATTGAATATTTTATATTTATAAATTAACAATTTTCAAAGTGCATAAACGAAAAAAAAAAACAACTAAATTTAGTGTTTTATCACTTTGCTTTTAAAACAGCATCAGTTCTCCTAGATATACCTGCACACAGTTTTTAAGGCACTCAACAGGAAATTATTCCAAACATTCGGACTAATCTTCTGTGGGTTTAGACTGTATTAGTTGTTTTTGTCTCTTTGTGTAATGACAGACAGATGTTGATCAAGTTCCGGGCTCTGTGGTGGCCATGCCATCTCTTCCCAGACTCCTTATTCTTCCTTTTGTTGTTCATAGATCTTTATCGTTTTGAATGTATGTTTGGGGTTGTTGTTCTGTTGCAGAATAAAGTTGGGACCAATCAGATGCCTCCAAAAAAAAGCAGATCACCGGTTTCTGTCAGAGGGACATTGGTCCCTCACACATAGAGTTGCGGCTGCTCCCCTGTGCCCACCAGTGCCACCTGCCAGTGCCACCTATCAATACTCACCAGTGCCACCTACCAGTGCCCAGCCTGCCACCTAACATTGCCCACAGTGCCACCTACCAGTACCCACAGTGCCACCTACCTTTGCCCACCAGTGCTGCCAATCAATGCCCATCAGTGTCTCATCATCAGTGCCACCGATCAGTGCTGCCTATCAGTGTCACCTACCAGTTCCTACCAGTGCCCATCAGTGTCACCTATCAGTGTCGCTTATCAGTGCCACCTATCAGTGCTCTTCAGTACCACCTATCAGTGCCCATCAGTGCCACCCATCAGTGCCACCCATCAGTGCCACCTCTCAGTGCCCCCTCTCAGTGCCCATCAGTGCTTATCAGTGTCACCTACCAGTGCCCATTAGTGCCACCTTATCAGTGCCTATCAGTGCAGCCTATCAGTGCCCATCAATGGAGCCTATCAGTGTCCATCAGTGCAGCCTCATCAGCGCACATCAATGAAGGAGAAAAATTACCTGTTTTCAAAATTTTATAACAAACTGTGAAATAGGTTTTTTTTCAAAATTTTCAGTCTTTTTTCCTTTTTTTTAGCAAAAAATAAAAACCAGCAGTGATTAAATACCACCAAAAGAATGTTCTATTAGTGGGGGAAAAATTATAAAAATGTCATATGGGTACAACGTTGCATGACCCTGTATTTGTCATTCAAAGAGTGACAGCGTTGAAAGCTAAAAATTGGTATGGGCAGGAAGGGGGTTTAAGTTCCCAGTAAGCAAGTGGTTAAGCCAAAGGTGATTTAAAGAGTTATTGTAATCATTTGATGAATATTTTTCTTTTGTTTGTTCACTATGCCACATTCGAATTGAAAAAAAAAAGTTTTCGATTTGACCGATTCAAAATTTATCGATTCAAATGTTTCGAATCAAAAGAAATCAGTAACTTCGAAGAAAATTCTAAAAATTCAGAATACGAATTCCGAATACGAATTGAACAAATCCACCGAATTTAACAAAACTAAATATTAAGATTAACTAATCGAAATGAAATAAAACACATTTTTTTCGTCATGCACATGTCTAGAGCATGGACTGTAGGTAAATATATTGCAGCACTTCTAGACTTAACAAGCATTTTTCTAATTGTGCGTAAAGTCAAGCTTTAATTCTGCCCAGCTCCATGTGCAGAAATGCATCTATACCTGCAAGAAACCTCCACCATGTTTCACTGTTGCCACTGTTGCCTAGAGGTATTCATTCTTGTACTGCTCGCCAGGCCTTTGGCAGACAAACTGCCTTTTGTTACAGCTAAAATATTTGATATTTGGCCTCCATAGTCCAGAGTACCTGCTAATTCGTGTGGAGTAACTGTGTAAATTATTTTCTTTTTCCTGTAAAGTTGCTTCAATATAGATGGGGATCAGACTTGGAGGCGACTTCCATTGAATTCTATGGGCAGAAGTCACCTTGAAGTAGTACAGGAACCTTTTCTGAAGTCGGAGCGACTTCAGTAGTAGATAAAGACCGCTCCCATTCACTTCGATGGGATTTCAGATGTCAAGCGGCTTTGGGCGACTTGGGGCGACACATAACAGCAAAACATAAGCTGCCTGCACACAGTTCCAGCCACTTGTGCTGATTCACACCGCACAGGCTACAGCACCCATGACCAAAAGGGGACGCAATATGTGCCCACATGCATGGGTTCGCAGCCACTGCCCCTCCCCTGCATGTTTTGTTTAACCACTTCCCATCCAGGACATTTCTTTTTTTGCTAGAAAATTACTCAGAACCCCCAAACATTATATTTTTTTTTTTTAGCAGAGACTCTAGGAAATAAAATGGTGAGCATTGCAACTTTTTATGTCACACAATATTTGCGCTGGAATTTTTCAAATGTGTTTTTTTTGGGGGAAAAAAACAGTATCATGAATTTAAAAAAAACTGTAAAGTTAGCACAATTTTTTTGTATATTATAAAAGATGATTTTACGCTGAGTAAACAGATACCTAACATGTAACGCTTTAAAATTGGGAACACACGTGGAATGGCGCCAAACTTTGGTACTTAAAACACTCCATAGGCGACGCTTTAAAAACTTTTACAGGTTACCAGTTTAGAGTTACAGAGGAGGTCTTGTGCTAGAATTGTTGCTCTTGCTTTAACGCACGCAGCGATACCTCACATGTGTGATTTGAATGCCGTGTACATATGTGGGCACGACTTACGTATGTGTTCACTTCTATGCGTGAGCACACGAGGGCGCTTTACATTAAATAAATAAAAATGAACGTCCTTTCCAGCCACGCCTACGGCTCTCTGATCAACTTCCGGCGGCGACAGATTCCTTTCTCCGGGTCGCCGATCGGACGGATGACCCAAGAGAAGCACCAGAGGGTAAGAACGATCAAGCGGCTGAACTGCCGCTATGATCATTCTTATGGTGCAGGGAATCGCCGGCTGGAAAAAAAATTATATCTGAATGATGCCTGTAGCTGCAGGAACCATTCAGATATCACCACTCAAAGTCCAGGACGTCCATGGACGTCCTATGGGCTGGAAGTGGTTAAATAGATATACATTTTTCTGCTTATCATTTTTATGGCACTGTCTCTTTTAATTACCTGCTGAAGTTACTTGTACAGATGTTACCTGAATGGTCCAGGTAAAACATGTGACCTATGGAAGTTTCTAGAACACACCTGGTCCGGATATATAAGGCCGCACATACCTGGGCATCTTGCTGCTGGCTGGACACCGGACACTGATCCCCCACCCCTCCTTCCTGTCGCAGGCACTTTTTGTGGTGTGTCACCCTCAAGGCTCAAGTCCTGTGGGAACACATGGCAATGGAGTTCCTGCACTTTTTCCACAGCAGGAACTCAGTTCCCATTAGCAGCCACGTCCTGCAGGACTGGCAGTGGCTTACCGGGGGGGGGGGGTTGGGGTGAGGTAGAGCATGTTCAGCTGGGGCTAGGGGACAGTAAGCAGACTATTTCTTCTCCTGGCCGGCTCCAGTAGCGCGCTGCGACAGATTAATACACCTAAAGCCGAAAAAGAAGAAATAGTCCACTTTCTGTCCCCCCGGCCCCAGCTGAACACAGGAGACCCGGAAAAGCTGCACAGCGGGGGATTAACTTATTAGTAGACAGGATTGGGAGCCCAGCCCGCTCTACCTCACCCGACCCCCAGTTTTCTGCAGCTCTAGTTGCCCAGCTGGTGGTGCCCAGTGACACATCTGAGGGGGCCCCCTGCTGCCCCCCCAATGATGGGCACTGGTGAGGATGCATTGATGGGCACTGGTGAGGCTGTATTGATGGGCACTGATGAGGCTGTATTGATGGGCACTGGTGAGGCTGACCTGATGGGCACTGGTGAGGCTGCATTTGATGGGCACTGATCAGGCTGCATTTCTGGGCACTGTTGAGGCTGCATTTGATGGGCACTGATCAGCTTGCATTGACGGGCACTGGTGAGGCTGCATTGATGGGCACTGGTGGGGCTGCATTGATGGGCACTGGTGAAGCTGAGCTGATGGGCACTGGTGCGGCTGCATTGATGGGCACTGGTGAGGCTGTATTGATGGGCACTGGTGAGGCTGTGCTGATGGGTACTAATGAGGCTGCACTGAAGAGGCTGCATTGATCGGCCCTGTGAGGGGCATTGCTGTAGATTAGGATACACTAGCGTTGCCCTCTGGAGAGTGAACCACAGTGGATCACTTTTCAGAGGGTGTTTGAAAGGTGGGGGGTGCCAGATATAAGATCTGCGCCTGATATAAGATACAAGTCCTGATAATCTAAATGCCACCGTACAGTGTATCTCACTGACCGCTCATTAGAGATGGAACGTCACTTCCGGTTGGGCTTGATGCACAATGTGGTAGCAGTAGTGGTGGTGGCGGGGATTGTCTTGGCTGAGTTCCTACCCTTTTTTTCCCAGGACTTGACTTGAATCAAGGGGGAACTACAGTTGAAGGTTGGTGATCTGCTCGAGTCCTGTGACTGAGCAGGTTTTTTCCTGGATATGTACTAATTGTTAATGTGTGGTTATGATAATTGATGATCAAATTGTTTATATGTTATTACCAATAAAAGTGCCGCGGCCATTTTCAAAGCTATATATTGGTTGTCAGTGTTTTATTTGGTGTAAGCTGGGGGGGAGGGAGTTTTGAGGCCTGCGATCCCATGTGAATGAGCCCCAGGACCTCATTCACACACAGAACTTTATTTATTAACTCTCAATGCAGTTGTATGTTTTAGATTTAGTAGGAGCTTTGAAAGCTATGTTGTGTTTGTGTACGCTCATTTTGAGGGGGGTGGTCCTTATCGGGTAGGCTGTACAGGGCCCTGAGATTTCTAACAGCGGCCCTGGGTAGACACACCAAATATTGGATTCATTTAGTTGGTTTTTTTTTTGTTTTTGCACTTTGTAGGATGTTAATAGATAAATAAAAACTATTGCTTTTATTATTTTTGAAAGTATCCTCACTTTGCATTTTTTCACTAGTGCCTAAAACTTTTACACGGTACTCAAACTGATTGTAAACAATCACCTTGGGAAACAGCCCATTCCATTTAAAATTGGAACAAAAGGAAACACATTTGTGTATAGATATAAAAAAAAACACTATAAATACTTCCCCCCCCCTTTTTTTTATTAGTGAATAGTGATCACATTCCCTCTGCTCCCTCTGTTTTGAGCTGCATAAGAACTGGGGGAGGAGAAGCAACAGCACGCTGAGCTTCCCAGTAAATGGCTGTGCAGGGGGGGGGGGGTGTCAGGACAAGTCTGATCATTGGAGGAGAGCATACCAAGTTTCCAGCATAGCTAAAGAACTGATCACTGTGTGTGCTCCTGCTTAGTGTGGTCAGTTTCTAATAGGAAAGCAGAGGGACTGGTAGGAACACCAGGGATTTCACACATAGGAAGCAATACAAAGGACAGGATACGTTCTTATACAAGTACATGTTACAGCAGACACATATCAGGAATAGGAAATGCTGGGGTAACAAACATTTTAATATACAGTGGGGTTGATTTACTAAGACCCCTTTCACACCAAGGCGTTTTTCAGGCGCTTTTGCGCTAAAATAGCGACTAAAAAGCACCTGAAAAACTCCCCCCAATACACCCCAGCGTGAAAGCCTTTAATTCCCATTTAACCCCTTCTGCGGTGTTAAAAGCGCACCTCCGCCACCCGCAATAGCACTGCTATAACGAGCAGTAAAGCGGTGTTTTACCACTAACGCTCGGGAGGCCCAGGTGTGAAAGGAGCCTAAAATCTGGTGCAGCTGTTGGAAGTTGATTGGTTTCTAGGCGCAGCTACACCAGATTTCGCATCCTCCAGTTTTAGTAAATCAAATCCAGTATGTTCTTATTGCTTTTTATAAGCCCTCAGGCTGGGTTCACACTTGTGCAACAAATGGACCCACATCGTGAGCTCAATAGCATGATGTCACCAAATCAATGTTTCCCTATGAGAGCCGTCTTAACTGGTCCGACACAGGTCGGTCCGACTTTGAAAAAAATTCCTGTACTACTTTGGTCCGACTTTGATCCTACTTCAGCCCTTTGAATATCAAAAGTCGGATCATTGTTTTAACTGATCCGACTTTGGCATGCGACTTGTGCTCTAAGGATCTTGAAGGGGTACTCCACGCCAAATTTAAAAAAAAAAATATCATGGGTTCCCCCTCCAAGAGCATACCAGGAACTTCGGTCTGGTATGGATTTTAAGGGGAACCCCCATGCCAAAATAACGGCGTGGGTCCCCCCTCGAAATCCATACTAGACCCTTATACGAGCATGCAGCCCGGCAGGTCAGGAAAGAGGTTAGGTACGAGAGAGAGCACCCCCCTCCTGAACCATACCAAGACATGTGCCCTCAACATGGGGGGTGGGTACTTTGGGGCAGAGGGGGCCCTGTGCCCCCCCACCCTTGTCCCCATGTTGATGAGGACAAGAGCCTCTTCCCGACAACCCTGGCCAGTGATTGTCAGAGTCTGTGGGCAGGGCCTCCGAAGAAGAACAGAGTGAGAAGACAGTGGAGAAGACCCAGCAAAAGAGTGAGAAGACAGAAGAGGGAGAAGACCCGGCAAAAGAACAAGAAGGCAGAAGAGGGAGATGACCCGGCAGAGGAAGTAGACATCGCCCGAGGAGGGAGAAGAACCGGAGAGGGAGAAGACCCCCGAGCTGATTAATAAAATACTTTAAAAACCTTTGTAGTGTGTTTATTTTTGACACTTTTTTTAGGTGAATGGGTATGGGTACAATATACCTCATACTCATTCACATAGGGTGGGGGGCCAAGATCTGGTGGCTCCCTTGTTAAAGCGGCTTCCAGATTCCGATAAGCCCCCTGTCCCCAGACCCCGACAACCACCGACCAGGGTTGTTGGGAAGAGGCCCTTGTCCTCATCAACATGGGAACAAGGTGCTTTGGGGTGGGGTGCGCCGGGCCCCCCCCTGCCCCAAAGCACCCACCCCCTGTGTTGAGGGTACACGGCCTGGTATGGTTCAAGAGGGGGCGCTCACTGGTCCCCACCCCCTTTCCTGACCTGCCGGGCTGCATGCTCGGATAAGGGTCTGTATGGATTTTGGGGGGCCCAAACTGTTTTTTTGGCGTGGGAGTTCCCCTTAAAATCCATACCAGACTGAAGAGCTGGTACGCTCTTGGAGGGGGAACCCATGCCGTTTTTTTTTTTTTATTTGGCGTGGAGTTTCCCTTCAAGATCCTCAGAGCACAAGGTGCCTGGTATTGTCAGGATCAAAGTCGGATCCTTGTTCACTGAAGTCGGACCGATGTAGGACCAATGTAGGACTGATGTAAGACCGTTGTAGGACACATGTCGCAGAGCAAAGTAGGATGAAAGTCTGATCATTGTTGTGTCGGACAAGTGTGAACCCAGCTTCAAACATGATAATAACATTCCTGCTTCTGGTAATCATAGCCTTTAGAAATGATTGACAGCTGTAAGGGAAAAAGGCAGAATGCCAATACGATGATCCTGAATGGAGAAAAGCTGACTAGTCAATTATCATTAAAGAGAAGGACCTTACTCTTGGATCTACCTGCCCTGCTAAATATGAATTAAAATCTGAAGTCAGCATGTCTTTTTGACTTTATAGTTCTTTATATAAAGGTAATACATGCATCAAAAATGCAATGGAACGTGCCAAAAATTCATTAGAAACGCATCCAGAAAGGATCTGGAGTGTGTTTTTGTGGTGTGAACCAGCCCCAGGACCCCTTTCACACTGAGGCAGTTTTCAAGTGTTGTAGCACTATAAATAGTGCATGTAAAGCGCCTGAAAACTGCCTCCCATTCATTGCAATGGGTGCTTTCACACCCGGGCGGTGAACTTGCGGGACATTCAGAAAAGTCCTGCAAGCAGCATCTTTAAGGGGGGGTTGGGAGCGTTGTATAATGTTGAAATGTTGGTACGTTTCGTAAATGTCACTTGTATGTCCTTTTTACAGCGCCGCACTCTTCTAACACTTGTCTAAATATAGTATACTGTATGTCTAGCATATTGCTGTACAACTGCTGTTTCTATTCATGCTCTGAAATAATACTTTTCTGTATGTGTAAAATAACATAATAACTTACTTCCTTTAATCTTTTCAAAGTGCAATCATATATAAATTGATACACAGGGTTAAACATCTGTGATAACATTTTCTTAGTAGTATTGCAAGGATTTATTGAAAGTGTCAAGTTTTTTTTTTCAGAAATAAGCTCTATCTCTCTAAAGGAGTATATGGCATATCAAACATGTATCAAGCCTATATAGTGTATCTAAGTGCATCAAAGACAGGCAACTCATATTGATATACTCTTATCTCTCATTTCACTACATAAGAGCATAACAGAGAGAAGCATCACAGTTAAGAAACTCAATCTAAAGTATATAAAGCAATCTCAAACTATGAATAAATTACTTTTACTTTCATTTAAACACCTATTCATGTTTAATTTGTATTATTAAATTACAATAAGTACTCATGTAGAGTTACATAAAATTCCACCAAAAACCAAATGTATCCATTCTCGCACAGGGTGCATCCCCCTTATATACCGCTTTTATTCTTCCCTATTCATTAATACATCCATTGATAACATTTATCAAAGGATAATAAGATCTCCACATATCCTTATAATAATGAAGGCCAAACGTATTTCAAAATTATATTGTGCCATTTAAAACATGTATATTATCATTAGGAGGAAGATGGCTGCCATGCAGTCCTCCTGCCATATCGGTTTACCACATATACGCAAGCGGATCGAAAACCGATGTACAGAGAAGAACGTTTTTCAAACCAATCTTGTGATACATAATTCGAAGATGAAAACAAAACATGAAGGGCCGGTTCACACTGAGGTGATCCGACTTCGGGGCGACTTTGTTAGGCGATTTGAAAAGGCGAAGCGGCGCGAATGCGGCGCGATATCAGGCGATTTTAGGCGATTTCAACACGAGTACCTGGGACATGAGAGGTGTGTCTTCTGGCAAAATGATGTTCTTCTTCCTGGAAAGTTGCTTCTTCATAGACGGGGATCCGACTTGGAAGCGAACTTCCATTGACTTCTATGGGCTCAATTCGCCTAGAAGCCACTTGAAAATAGTACAGGAACCTTTTTTGGAATTGCTTTGGACTTGAGTAGTGCATATTAAGACGGCTCCATTCATTCCAATGGGATTTCTGATGTCAAGCGATTTGAGGCGAATTGGGGCGACACAAGTCGGATCGCAAATCGCCTAGGATCGCCTCAGTGTGAACCGGCCCGAATAGTCCTGTAACCTTATATTTATCCACTTTCATAATCCAGTAAAGAAAGAAGAAAGTCTACTTATCCTACTGCACAATAAAAATACCATACAGCATTATAACATGGCAGATGTTGTGCAGATTCCTTTCATATTTTAAATATAGGTCTCTTCTGTGGTCTGAGAATCCAATAGACCTCACGCTTCAGGCATTTCTGGTGTAGGAACCCTCACCCACAGCTCCCAATTTTACTGTTTCTACATCACAGAATGAGAAGGAGAACAAGTTCCCCCATGACTCCTCATAAAATGCTTGGAAATATTGGATGGCTTATTGACTTTGGAATTACTTTAATCGCAAAGTGTTCCCCTATTCTTACATAGTTACATAGTTAGCCAGGTTGCAAAAAAGACACCAGTCCACTTAGTTCAACCTATAAACCTTCAACCTCCATTACACTGGGGGTCTTCTGGTGTAGCTTACATACTGCAATGAACATTTCTCTACAACTAGAGAATCAAAGTTATTTTCTGCAACTCCTTATACTCATACAAGATAAGCAGATTCCTTTTGATTTGGATCAGTATCCACTGATGTCCCTTGGTTGGCAACATTAGTTCCAAAACTATATACCAAAAGTCTAAGAGATGCAAGAAATGGTATTCCATACCAGTGTAATATTGACACTATGATAACACCAAAATCCATAAAAACACAATTTTATTAATAAACAGTATAAAGCCCAGTATTTTAAATTATAATACCAAAATACTTGGGGATATTAGTACAGACTAGACATGTCAGCTTCTGTCTACGCATTTTGTGAATTTCTCTGCTTCTTCAGGACATTTGATAAAGCCGTTATCCATGTCTAAAATATAGAAGGATAATATTTCATCTGAAAATACATTAATCACATCCACATTAACTAATTAGTTATAAGCATTCAACAACTAAGAACTTCAAACAGTTGACATGTCTCCTAAAAGTGATTGAGTATTTGAATTAAACATGATTACATGACTAAAATGTATTCCAATAAATCCATCTGGATATCAAAATAGAGTGCTCAGAAGACAATTTAAAGTTTCTCAACTGTAAGGAAGTAGCCAGAAGAGGTGTATTGTTCAGCTTAGTATTCACTCCTGCAATTATCGGCACCACACTGCCTCAAACATTGCATGCCCTGGTCAGAGGGGCACTGTTCTATTGTCATCAAACGATCCTTCAAGAAAGCAGCATGTGAAGCACAATATAAGATGTTTTCTGCATTGAGCACCTGTGCAAATATAGCCAGTCCCACTGCATCCAGGGAAATGTCTGAATTCTCTGATGTTGTATCTTCAGTAGAGTTGAGCGAACCCGGACTGTAAAGTTCGGGTCCGTACCGAACTTTGGGGTGTCCGGGACCCGGACCCGGACTTTTCAAAAAAAGTCCAGGTTCGGGTCCGGGGTTCTGGTAATTTTAATGAAAAATCTTAAAAATGCTGTAAAAAAGCCCAGGAAGGTCCTAGAGGTCTGCAAAAGGAAGGAAAATGTGGGTAAGGGTGGGACAAGTGCCCTACAAAGAAATGGGGACAGGGAAATAACTTTAAATATTTTTAAAAAAATAAAAACATAAAAAATGCAAAAATGGAGATCATCTTCAAAATGGGTCTGAAAAGTATTAATTAACATTAGAGGCCATAGAACTGTTCTAAAATCATCTTCAAACTGTGTAAAAAAAGTATAAATAAGCCGGGAGTACCCATATC
>BLSH010361173.1:592226-605825 GCA_018402905.1 Glandirana rugosa | reverse complement strand
CTCCCCTTAAAAAAAAAACGAGTTGTTTCACCTCGATGAGAAATTGAATTTGTGTTATAGCTCCCCTTGTTATATAAAATAAGTTTAAGTGTGAAAGAAAGGAACAACGTAAAATTAACGTCGTTCTTTTTCATACTTTTATTTATTTGCACAGTATGAAATTGACGAAGGACGGACCGGATAACATTGTACCTCCTCATAAATTTGATCCTAACTCCCCCCTCCCACGTAATATAATATTGCCCCATCTGTCCAGTCTGTCCCCAGTCGGAGATAACCACCCACCTTACCCCTTCCTACCCCCCTCACGTTTCTTTTTCACTGTCACCTTTTGCACATGTATCTTGCATATTTTTAATTTTAGCACAAACAGTACCATTTCCAAAGGTTGATTGTAACATGGGAACCTTCATATCATCTTTCTTTGCACTCCCCCCATCCTTCCCCATTCCACCCACCAATAGAGGCTGACCCCTGTCTGACCTGTCTACCCCGTTATAATATAATGCACCCTCCCCCCTCAATCCTAGTTTAAATACTCCTCCATGTTACAATAGGCCAGGCAGGAAGCAGTTAAAGTATGACACGTTTATTTATTTTCATACTTTTTCTTGCTGCAATTAAAATGCAACAAGGAAAGAAAGTGTGAATTTGAATAAAATATATTGTTCCCCTCGATATTGTGTTTAAGTTAAAGAGTAGCTCCACTTTGTTGAGCAAAAAAAAAATTCCCCTCTGGGTGATCTATGTACATTGCAAGGATTTTAACAAATTTTGTTGCATATTCCTAACTTTTGTTATTCTGAAGGAATAGCTGTTCGTCTGTGTCCATGCGCTGAGTGAACCTGTATGGGAGTGGTTTTATCTATTAGCTGATGCACCTGCAGGGCTCTAATGAGGAAATTGTTAGGATCTTCGGCCCTTTAGAGGTGATTTCAATTTGGTAGTATCTCACCAAAAATGACATTTTTGTTGCAGGCAGTGCCAAAAATCTGCTTTGTATCTCAGTACAGACTTCTGGGAAAATCAATGAGCCAATTACAAAAGCAGGAAATTACATATCTAGGGGCGTTCTGTACACATTCTGTACAGAACACCTCCAGGTAGCCATATTGCATTGCATTTTACAGAAAATTAAAGAGCTGCAGACTGAGAAGGAAAGGTAATTTTTAATAGCATTCAATTACAATATAATTATTATCTCTTTTTTTTTGCTCTTTTTTTTCCCCCACGAAAGTGGAATTACCATATAATGTAAGTAGACTGTTTCAACTAGTTTAACCACTTGCCGCCCGCATAACTAACTTATACGGAGGCAAGGTGGCACTGCTGCGCCAGATTACGCACCTAGTATGTGATCTGCCCCATTCCGGGTCTGGGGCACACTTGGGCGCTGCCAGTGACCTGCTCCCACTGTGATTATACACAGCGAGAGCTGATCTGCGGACACCCACCGATCATCTAGCACAGAGACAGAATGGCAGTCTGCATATGTAAACAAGGCAGATCGCCGTTCTGTCAGTAGGAAAGGCATGGATCCATGTTCCTAGTAAAAGTACCTCTGACAGTACACAAACACACTAGCTAGGTACACAGTTAACCCTTTGATCGCCCCTGATGTTTAACCCCTTTCCAGCCAGTGTCATTAGTACAGTGACAGTGCATATTTTTAGCAATGATCACTGTATTAGTGTCACTGGTCCCCAAAAAGTGTCAAAAGTGTCAGTTAGTGTCCAACTGCTCGCCACAATATCGCAGTCCTGCTATAAGTCACTGATCGCTGCCATTACTAATAAACAAAATAAATAAACAAAAATATCCCATAGTTTGTAGATGCTACAACTTTTGTGAAAACCAATCGTTATGCGCTTATTGGGACTTTTTTTTTACCAAAGATATGTAGAACAATATATATTGGCCTAAACTGATGAATAAATTTGATATTTTTTCAATTTTTTTATTGGGTATGCTTTATAGCAGTAGGTAAAAAATATTGTTAGTTTTTTTCAAAATTGTCAGTCTTTTTTTGTTTATAGCACAAAAAATAAAAACCGCAGAGGTAATCAAATACCACCAAATGAAAGCTCTATTTGTGAGAAAAAAAAATGACACAGATTTTATTTGGGTATATTGTCGCATGACCGCGCAGTTGTCAGTTAAAATAACGCAGTGCCGTTCGCAAAAAAGGGCCTAGTCATGTAGGGAGGTAAATCTTGCAGAGGTCAAGCGGTTAACCACTTCCCGCCCGGCCTATAGACAAATGACGGCCGGGTGGTGGTTCAGATATCCTGATCGGAGGTCATAAGCAGACGCGAAGTGGAGGAGAGCAGATCAGTGGCCCTCCTGACGGGGGGGTCTGCACTGATTGTTTATCAGTGCAGCCCCTACCTCTAAGGATCATCACCCAGAACCACCAGGGAGCTTGCCCAGGGACCACCAGGGAGCCCACCCAGGGACCACCAGGGTGCCCACCCAAGACCACCAGGTAAGGGGCACACCACATACTATAGGGATAGCACTGTGCCCATCTGTGATGCCTGCCAGTGCCTCCTTATCAGTGCCACCTAACAGTGCCCTCTATCAGTGCCGCCTATGAGTGCCCACCAGTGCCACCTATCAGTGCCCACCAGTGCCACCTATCAGTGCCCAGTGCCACGCATCAGTGTCGCCTTTGAGTGCCCATCAGTGCCACTTATCAGTGGCCATCAGTGCTGCATATCAGGGCCACCTATCAGTACCCATCAGTTCTGCTTATCAATGCCACCTATCAGTGCCCATCAGTGCTGCATATAAGTGCCTCATGATCAGTGCCCATCAGTGCCAATCAGTACTGCCTCATCAGTGCCTGTCAGTGCAGCCTCATCAGTGCCCATAAGTGAAGGAGAAAATGTACTTATTTACAAAGTTTGTGACAGAAACAAAGAAAAAATAATTTTTTTTCAAAATTTTTGGTCTTTTTTTATTTATAGTGTGAAAAATAAAACCCCCAGAGGTGATCAAATATCACCAAAAGAAAGCTCTATTTGTGGGAAAAAAATTATAAAAATTTTGTTTGGGTACAGGGTCGCACAATTGCGCAATTTTTAATTCAAAATATGACAGCGCTAAAAGCTGAAAATTGGTCTGGGCGGGAAGGGAGGAAAGTGCCTGGTATTGAAGTGGTTAAAGCATATGTTCATGAATTGTAAAAACAAACTATCCTACCTAGTCAATAAATTCACCTATGTCAGCAACCCCTTACTCTTATCCTAGCAAAGCTCTACTTACCTTCTGCTGGGTCCTCCAGCATTGTCTACTATTATCGGCTAGGCTGTAGACATGGAAGGAGCCTGCAACCTTCAGAGGAGGTAAGTAAGGACCTGTGTTTGTATGTAAGGTTGGTGGTTTATAGAGTGTGCTAGGGGATTTTTGTACAATTTATGAACTTGTCCTTTAAACCATTGTCATCTCTATACAACTATATGTAAATTTTCATAGGCAAAACAGTCCAGTTTCAATAAAATGTATTTTGCAAATAAATAATATAATTCTATTTTTTTTGTAGTGATGTCATTTTTGTAAAGACTTAAGAAAGTTGACATAACACAAATACCCTGTGTATCTGCAGGATGAACCATGTCACCGGCAATCAGTCAGCCCCTGCTTTCAGCATTGTCTATGTGCCCTGTGGTCTTTCAGCCGCCTCGCTATTCCTTACATTTAAGTTTTAACTCACCAGGGTGTATGTCTGTTGTTACTTCCCGCTGTGTGCACAGAATTATATCTTAGTGGATCACAACACGCTTTGCTGTGTTTGTCTTATTATACATGAGAATGCTTCATTAATTCTTCAACAAACAGCTTGTAGCTCCTAAAGTTTAATCCTCTCTGTCACTTCATTCACTTGTTTTTCCATTATGGTCAGTCCTGTGTGTATTGGGAAGGTGATATTGCTTCCACATGGAATGTGGATTGTTATTTACAGAAAATACACTAACATCGATTAATTCCTTTGGGCTGCACAGAATCCATCCATAGTACCCACTCTGGCCAACTCATTTGTACAAAAAGTAATTTGCCTCTTTTGCCTACCTGCAATTAAAATACTATTATTATTTTTGTTTTTGATCATATTTTCTTGATTGTCAGCAAGACTTTGGCAACCAATTTAAAGGTAGCATGTCATTATGAGAGAAACACTGAGACTGTTGCTTAGGACTCCTTTTTTTACAATATTAGTTGCTGGCTGTCAGTGGCTTTAATATCCTCTGAGCATTTCATATAGTCTGGGAATCAGCATTATAACCCTGAATATATTCCAATATACAGTAAATTATCCACATTGTAATGCAAAAAAATAAGCCTTTTCCAAAGTAAATTGGAAGCATCCTTCCTTTGAAAGCCATAACTGTATCATTGAGCTTGAATGTCAAGGCCTGATTCTTCACAAAACTCTGATCCTCTAGCTGTCTCCAAGATTATCCTTTAAGTGGATCTAACCTTTTAATGTGAAACAAAATACCAGACCTATTTTCTCTTTTCCGTTAATAATGTGTATCAAGTTCCATTTCTACCAGCCAGGCAAATACTGGTCACGTGTAAACCTATATTCTAATTGTAGGTCTACTTTGGCCAATTAGCAAGACTTAAAGTGTTACTAAACCCAGGACCCTGCATTTACTATATCTAGTTTCCCACAGTACACAGAACATGGAAATGCAATTATTTTAGTAAGTAAAAACTGCTAAATACCATTTCTCATCTGCGGTATATAGCAGTCTTGTGACTTCTATCAGTGTCTGGTTAAAGCTTGTAAAAGGAGTTTTCATTCTACTCTGACTGCAGGACCCCTGGCCCTCTATCTGGACAGTGCTGACTGGCCCTGTGCTGATCACATGCACCCTCCCAAGAAAAAAAATTAACTCTCTAGCAATACACACCAAACTGAGCATGTGCAGAGTGACTACAAGGCTCTGCTCTATCAGGAGATGGATTGGGAACAGTGGAATAAGGGGGGGATCAAAGAAGACAGGATCAAATAGCCTTTTTGCACAATGCGGAGAATTAAGCTCTTAGGTTCCAGGTATACAGATCAATTTTACTAACAAACAAATATGTAAAACTTGATAGCCCTCCTACAAAACTCAGCGCTGATGGATACAGAAGGTTAAAATAAACTCCAGCTGAGAAGCTGCTAAAAATCATACAGATATTGGTAATTGCGGATTCTTAAAGTCCACTGTCCATTAAACCAGAAACTGGTATCTGTAGCAGCGCTTACTCACATTCCTCCAATGTGACAGCCAATATCAACAGTTCTCCAAGGTGAAAGAAACACCATGAGAAGCGGGTGTGAAGAGTCAGGACAGGGGTGAAAACAGTCCTCCAGTAATGTTCGTGCACCACACACCTCCAAACTGCACCACATGAAGACCTGCACTTACCAAAAGACAGTAAAATCACGGCCCTTGAATCACACCAGATAACCCTCCTCTCAGTTGTGCCTCACACCGAATACAGTCATGTTTTTTCTTACATGCCTATTCATGACTGTATTTGGTGTGAGGCACAACTGAGAGGAGGGTTATCTGGTGTGATTCAAGTGCCGTGATTTTACTGTCTTTTGGTAAGTGCAGGTCTTAGGCGAGTGCTTCATGTGGTGCAGTTTGGAGGTGTGTGGTGCACAAACATTACCGGAGGACTGCTTTCACCCCTGTCCTGACTCTTCACACCCACTTCTCATGGTGTTTCTTTCACATTGGAGAACTGTTGATATTAGCTGCCACATTGGAGGAATGTGAGGGAGCACTGCCACAGATACCAGTTTCTGGTTTAGTAGATTAATTTTACTGTTGTGGGTTTAAAGCGGTTGTACACCCAAAGTAAAAAAACCTGTAAGGCAAAGGCATAATGAGCTAGTATGCACTGCATACTAGCCCATTTTGAAATACCTACCTCAGAACAAAGTTCCCACAGGGCCGCCCAGTCACCGATGAGGAAGCTGACATGTTCCCTCGGGGGTTCCTTCCGGGTCCGAGGCTTCGGCGCTGTGTGTGGCAGGAGCCCCGATGGCATCACTCTCACGCGCGGGAGCCCTCCGTTCTGGCAAGTTCCGGCAGGATATGTCAGACCTTCGCCAGACCTTCACTGTGCATGCGCCGCTGACTTCAGCGGCTGCATGCAAGTTGAATATCTCCTAAACCGTATAGGTTTAGAAGATATTAATTTTACCTACAGGTAAGCCTTATTATTGGCTTACCTGTAGGCAAAAATGACCCTGGAGGGCATACAGCCTCTTTAAGGCTGAATTCTGAATTTTATTGCATAGGCACATTAGTCCAGTTTGGATGAATGAAAATAAGTATATTTCGTACCTGAGAAATTGCTGTGGAAGCTGCAAATCACTGTATTAGTTGCCACTACTGCAGTGATAGCAATGATCTTCCAGGTCTTGAACTGAGCTACTTCCCTTTTGCGTAGTAACCACAGGGGCTGTTTCCACAGCACTGTATCCATGCATTAAAAGTATACCTAGAGTTTAGCTTTGAAGACATTCTGTCTCCCAACCATTTACTTAAAAAAATTCCCCAAAAAAGTATGCACTTAAAGTATTTTATGCATGTCATTTACCTGTAAAAGCCTCCCCTGTATAGACATTTAAAAACCTGAGACTGCTGCTGGGTACCGCTATTTTGGATGTGGCGGCAGAAGCCCCAGCAGACAGTCATGTGACTTTGATGATGGATGATGAAGGATGATGTAAAAGAAAGGGCAGAGGACCTTTGTCAGCACAGGGAGTAATTAGACACACCCAGAAGAGAAGAGGACTATAACATACAAGGAGGGAGGTAGCTGTGCTAGCAAAATGAGTAGTCAAGTTCTAAGTTGCACGGCAAGTAAATAAGAAAAAAGCACCCCAAATAAGCATATATAGTGCCTTGAAAAAGTATTCATGAAAATTTTCCACATTTTGTCATGTTACAACCAAAAACGTAAATGTATTTTATTGACAAACTACCCATTTGTTGGCAGGTAGCGGGCTGCCTCATTCATGGCCTAAGTGAGCAGCCGGGCGAACCCAAGGTAACACTAATCTTCTGGGCAATACAGGACTTTGCGTGGGTGGTGGTTGAAGACAGATCCCTGATCCACCCTTCTGACTGTGTGCTTCATCCCCTTTACTTCCACTGGGCACCTTCTCCAGGCCCAACAGCCAGGGAACACCAGTAGAATCCACGCTCACACTCTTCAGGGCAGAATTGCTACTGAATAAAAGCACCACGAGGCTGGTTAACATTTGTTTACTTAAAACCTAAGTCAATCATGGCTCAAATAGAACAACACAGTTCAGTCGTGTAACAAACTCTTGGTCCCAGGCCCTACTGGTGGTTGCTCTTGTTCCTGCAAGGTCTATGTTCTTCCTGACCCAGAATGGGGGAAATGGAAGGGTGAACCAGCTCCATGTCTCTCTCTCATCTCTTTCCTGGAGCTAGGATGGGGAACCCCAGGGCACCCTGCCCTCCCCCAAGAGGGGGGAGAGCAGGAGCACAGCAGGATGGATGTTGCTGCTCTCTCTTCTTCTGCAGACTGACACACCTTTCTCCTAGGTCCTGCCTAGTCTCCCAGCTATCTCCCAGGGGGAGGAAAAACCTTAAAGGGGAGCCCACTCTACCACCTGCCTACAAACTGTAAGATGAGATGCCCTGGCAGCACTAGCACTGGGCATTCATTAAAATGAATGTACTCATAGTTCCAGCCCTTCATTCAGACTGGTATGAAAGCTATTACTGTGAAGCCATGTTAGGTTCTGGTTTAGAATGGTACAGGCTTTAGCAGTGGTATTCTATTTATAGAGAAACTATAATGGTTTATGCAAATGTTGTTACATTTTTTGAATGTTTTCAAGTGCATAAACATATTGTTTATAGTTACACTATATTCTTTCATTACTTGTAAAAAGATGTTTACGTAACACAAGATCCCAATGGGTGAACCAGGGGAGTGTAGCTGGATCAGCTGTGAAGTGTTTGGAAAGGAAACAAAGAACATCCGCAATGTGTCACGAAGTCACGCTCCCATAGGGAATGCACTCACCACAGCCAATGGCCAAACATTCTCATGCCTGGCTGGAACAGCGTTTAAAAGTTGTTGAATTCACGCTTGTCAGCTCTCAGTGGCTTGAACAAATACTTGAGCAGGGGGTACATGTGGAAAAAAGAACAAATCTCCACTAGTGCAATAATGTCGGAACCATCAAAAATTTTTATTTTATTAAAAATCCTTAAGCCATCACACTTACACAAAGCAGTTAAAACACAAGTATGTAGTCACATATAGATAGCTGGAGATAGAGGGGCTTATGACAAGCTGTAATCGATCTCACCCAACGCTGCCTGCAGTGCATGCATTTCTTCAGCTTCCTCGAGTGCTACCGACTCAGCTGGTTGCCGTACAGTCATGCCCCAACATGTTTCATCATACAGATGTTTCAGCCAGGTATGAGAATGTTTGGCCATTGGCTGTGGTGAGTGCATTCCCTATGGGAGTGGGACTTTGTGGCACATTGCGAGTGTTGTTTGTTTCCTTTCCAAGCACTTCACAGCTGATCCAGCTACACTCCCCTGATTCATCTCTTGGGATCTTGTGTGATTTGGATTATGGACTGTGTTCTCATGTTTTAAAAGAAATTACTTGAAATAAGTGCATCTCTTTTTTAGCGCTGCCTTGCCATTTATGTTTTTCTTGCATGTATGGTATTTGAGTTATGTTACCTTAGTATATATAGGCAGCAGCTGGCACAGGGGTAGTAGGTACTGGGAAGGGCCACGTTGCACACAGTATATACCAATAATACTTACTCTTTGCATTAAATATTATACTATATAACAGAGTAACAATTGCATCAAAGCTCATCACAAAAACAGCACCATCCAGTCCATAGTACACCATAAGTTGAGACAGGACAGATGAGGATCCAATAGACTAATGCTATAGACCAAAGATGATCATCTCATGATAACTATGAATAATACGTTTTTCCATAGTTATCATGAGATGATTATCATTGGTGGATTTTATTGTGAAATGCATATGGTTTTATCAATTGTTTATTCTATGGAGATACCTGAGGTTTGAGGGGAGCCAATCCCACCCATGGGATGGGTTGGAGATGCCCCTATTTGACAATAGCCATGCCAATTTACTATTAAGAAGTGTGCAAGAAACAGTCCGGCTGGCTCTGAGAAAGAGGCTAGTCCTTGAAACGCATTAGCCTATTGGATCTTCATCTGTCCTGTCACAAGTTATGATGTACCATGGACAGGATGGTGCTGTTTTTGTGATGAGCATTGATGCAGTTGTTGCTCTTTAAGTATAATGTTTACCACACTTTACAATAATAAAGTTATGTTCTTAAGATAATGCACTAAGTCAGTGCACCCTCTGTTCTGTTTAGTTTTGTGTATGCACGGCTCAGCACATGTGTAAACCGGGCCTAATTCAGCTGTGCTTGTTTCTTGAATTGAACTGAACAGCAGGTAGTCACATTGCATTATGTTTACAGCATAGAAGTAAAGAACTGCAAAAAATATGCAGTCATCAGTCTTAAAATCCCGCCTGGCTGCATGTAGTAGATATGAATTATTTAGTTAGGTAAATTCCATATTTGCCTGAGTGAAGAGAAATAGCATTTCATTACATAAAGAAAATATGAACAAATACCTGTACACTATATATTCCCTGTATTATAAAAGCAGCAGAGCCACATATTGATTTTGCTCCAGGCTGTATTACATATAGTTTTCTCTTTTTATATCAGGTTTCACCTGCATAGATATGAAGACAAATCACCCTAGCCAAAAATATTTTTATCTTTTAACTTGTCTTAGAATACATATAACCCTTGAATGAGTTAGTGGCCATAGTTGATGTTTGGGCACTTGAGGTGTGTCAATCATAGGTTTCTTTTCTTTTATTTCTTGGAATTTTATGAACTTGTAAAATGTTTGTAGCGGCTCTGTTGGAACAGATTTGTTGTTTGAAACTGTGTAAATCTGATCAATAAACTCTGTACGGTGCTGTCTTTTTTGCACAAGGGTAATCACTCAGCAGCCGCAGACTTGGCCCTTTTTTGGCAGCCAGTACAGCTGATAAGATATCACAACATTCATTCAGACCTTGGGATTCAGAGTTTTGTATAGGTTTAGGCTGTGAAGCAAACATTCCGGGTGGTCAGACTTTTGCTTTGTCAAGAATCTGTAATTCGGTACATCCAAAGGATGCCCAGAGACATCCAAAAGCCTGAATGGAAATGATAAGATATGAAAGCTATTTCAAGATGAATTAACATGAGAAAAATGTTGTGCGATATTTTATTCTAATGGTATGCCTCCATTTTCTTCATCAAGTTTACTTTTAGAGTACTGACACGGTAGGCCTTGGTCGGCCGGTTGTACTGTGACACCGAGAAGAGAAAAGTCAGAGTGGCTGATAAAACATTCATTAACAGGCAGCTAATCATTTTAATAATTTACAAGTCTGAAGCCTTGTTTTTGTTTCTCAGCTATTCTTTGGAGATGTTTCCTTGTCATTAAATGATCATTAAAACAATGTTAACTCCTTGTAGATGTTTTCATTTCTAAGCAGCAGTGTCAAGCATTGCAATGTTAATCCTAAAAGCTGTGAGAGAAAACATAAGATGCTAAACAAAAGGTGCTTCTCAGAGCTCTTTTACAGGTAATCACGTTTATGTGCCCTGTGAAAAGATTTGTTCCAATAGACTGGCAATTTCCAGGGTGGCAGAGTGGTTGTTTGTAGAGCCTTTCCATAGTAAATAATAGGTTTGGATTTACAGACTTTCAGGTAGTTATACAGGTACCTGGAACACTAAATATTTTACGTTTGTATATTTAATGTGGTATTTAAAAGTTTTTTTTTTGCCTTGAAGATTGAAATTTATGAAATTGAGGAGTATCCACAGACTTCAGGATGATTTATAGGTGTATAAATGAGTAATGCTCTAAAAGAAGAACACTCTTTTACTGTTGTATATTTAACCACTTGACAACCGGGCAAATTCCAGCACTCCTCTCCTACCTGTAAAAATCATAATTTTTTTATGCTAGAAAATTACTCAGAACCCCCAAACATTATATATATATTTTTAGCAGAGATCCTGGGGAAAAAAATGGCGGTCATTGCAAATTTTTTTGTCACAATCATGTTTGTATCTCGATTGAATCTGTCTATCCATGTATGGTGTTTCACCTCTCCAGGTAGCTCTGATTATCTACTAATTGACAAATCGGTGACATGTGCTGCTTGGAGAGGTTTATTCACTATACATTAATAATAATAATAATAATAGCAAAACACCACGCTGGTACCTTATATCTCTAAAACCAAATGCTGCTGATTAAATAGCAAACTCAACAGAAGAAAAAAAAGTGAAAATATACAAATTAATATTTCACAGAAGTGCATGGGCGGCACAGTGGTGTAGTGGAAAGCACTTTCGCCTAGTAGCAAAAGGGTCACAGATTCGAATCCCAACCATGACACTACCTGCCTAGAGTTTGAATGTTCTCCCTGTGCCTGCGTAGGTTTCTTCCAGGTACTCTGGTTTCCTCCCACACTCCAAAGACTTGCTGGTAGGTTAATTAGATGCTGTCTAAATTGGCCCTAGTATGTGTATGTATGAATGTGAGTTAGGGATCTTAGATTGTAAGCTCCTTGAGAGTAGGGACTGATGTGAATGCACAATGTATATATGTAAAGCTCTGCATAAATTGACGGCGCTATATTAGTACCTAAAATAAATAAATAAAAATAAATGTATGACTAAAAAAGTACAAGTATGTGCAAATAATTTGATTAATACATATAAATATTGAAATAAATTCAAATACAAATAATGTGCAAACAAAATCACTGTATCACCCATCATGCTTATATTCAGAGTTGTGAATCCACAATTGGCCTCTCATCCAAAAGTGTAATGTATGGATGACTACCTTCTTCCACCAGTGCTCCAATATACAGAGTGGTCACCCATATGAAATAAGGCTTACCAAATAAGGCTTCCTTTATTCTAAAAATATATGCCCTTTAGAATAGAGGATCCATTTTTTAAAACATATTGCACTATGAGAGGCTTTATATGCTTTATCTCCTTATGTGAATATCAGTTTGCCTAAATTGAACGTTGGTTGAAGTCAATGGGGATGAAAAGACCATTGCTTGATTTGCTGATTTAAGTTGAATTTTTGGTAAGCCTTATTTCATATGGGTGACCACTCTGTATATTGGAGCACTGGTGGAGGAAGCTAGTCATCTCTTTTGGAGTGAACTCTCAAGCACCATGCATTGCACTTTTAAACTTTTTTGGACTTTTGAATGAGAGGCCAATTGTGGATTCACAATTCTGATTATATGCATGATGGATGATACAGTCACAAGTTCTTAAAGATTTTGTTTGCTCATTATTTTTTCTTTAATTTATTTCAATATTTATATGTATGAATCAAATTATTTGCACATACTTGCACTTTTTCAGTCATACGTGCGCTGCTGTGAAATATTAAGTTGTATATTTTCACTTTTTTTTATTCACTATATATTGTGGCATTTTTGTACATGGCATTTGTAGTGAACAAGGCCCACAAGGCTGAAACACGTTTACATCTGCTGTCTGTGTCTTTTATGGATAAACAATACATTTTGAAGATTTTAAGAGCAAGCAAGGAGTTGCAGACCATCTTTTCTCAAGCTGAAATACATGCCATTGGCGAATGCACTCACATAATGCTTATGTACATATTTACTGACATGCTAATCTGATTAAGTGACCTGTGTAGAATGTACACAATATCTTTTTATGCACTTCTTTAAAATGCAATTACAAGTGAAATCAATGAAAGAACAGTTAATTCCATCCATCTAATACTACATCATCTTTGCAATAATCAGAAAGTCCACATGTAACTATGTAATCCAATGTAGCCAGATTACAGATGACCCCCTGTGATGTACATTCGGGCAACTTTCTCTGCTCAGGAAGCCCAGGTACAAAGTATTAGGCTGGCCATCCATGTTAGATTTTCTGTCCAATTTTCTGTCCAATTTTCTTCAGATTTACCATAAACCATATAATATGTGATCAAACCTAAACAACACTTTCAATTTTATCTAATTAGGCAGGCCCTTGTTCTACATAGTTAACCACTTAACAACCGCCCTATAGACAATTGACGTCTACAGGGCGGTTGCTTAATTCTGGGAGGACGTCTATTGACGTCCTCCCAGAATCGCGCTTCCCGCGCGCCCCCTGGGGCGCGCACACGGGAACATCCGTGACCGTCGGGTCCGGGGGACCCGACTGATCACGGATCGCGGTGAATGGCCGCTGTGAGCGGCCTTTCACCACGTGATCACGCCGTCAAATGACGGCATGATCACATGTAAACAAGCCGGCGGAAGCGCCGGCTTCTCTCTCCTCTCTGCACCGATCGGTGCAGTGTGAGAGGAGAGAGGGGGGAGAGAGGACGTGCTGCAGCGCTGTGGGCGATGTGCAATGCCCACAGCGCTGCCTAGTGACAAAAAACACCCCCATCATCCACTTAC
>BLSH010361173.1:570700-590896 GCA_018402905.1 Glandirana rugosa | reverse complement strand
ACCCTACAAAAAATCGGTTTTTTTTGCTTCCTGTTCAAACCTTTAAAAGCCGGTTTACCAACTATTTAGTTTACAATTACACAAAGGGTAGGTTTGACGAACGTGATCCATATACACCTTTTTGTTTGTCTTTTGTTTAAGTACATACAGGTAACTCACTAAATAGCCAGAAATACACTACCGTGATAGCAAACGCGAGTGTCGGCTAACAAGCAAAAAGCTTTTACCTAAGCCTGCTAAAAAGCATATAAGGTATGTACAATTTAAAAGACAGGTTAAAAGACAGGTTATAAGGGATCTAAATGGAAATTGTGTTGCATGACTGAGTAATTGTCATTCAAAGTGTGAGAGCGCTGAAAGCTGAAAATTGGTCTGGTTGTTAAGGGGGTTTAAGTGCCCAGTGGTCAAGTGGTTAAAGGTAAATCTAGGGAATATTGGACAGAAAATTGGACAGAAAATTTAACATGTATGGAATATACGAAAAATCGTCCGAATCCATTTTCGAAAAACGAACAATCGGCTGTGAGCGCAAACGATAGTGCCATCACATAAAGACCGATAAATCACTCAATGGACATACATGAATTTGTTTTCTGTTTGTTTTTCCACATATACCTAGTGCAAGCAGTTTGGATGGGAAACACATTAACATTTGATTTATCAACCATTTGGCCGAAAATTTCCAAACTTGTCCTTCGTTTTTTTTGGCTAAAAAACATCCCAGCCGATTTGTGCCCATTAACTGGCCGAAAAACAAACGAACTGTCCAAATGATTGATTTTCGGCCCATTTTTCGTATAGTGTATGGCCATCATTAGGCCTGGTCCCTGACCTTTTTCCAAAAAATGCACAGGTGGGAATGTGACCCATAGGAAACCAAGTTAAATGGACTGTAGGGTGTTTCTGCAAATCTGAAAACACACAAAAAAAAGCATAGGTGTGAACCAGGCCGAAGAAGCCCTAAGCCCTGTATTCACATACATTCCGGCAGTTAGCATTATTCTAAATAAGAAGACTTTCACTTCTAATTCTTAAAATGGGAAAGAATCAGGTACAGTTAGTGGTCCCTAAAGACTTAAAGTGTATCTATGATCAAAATGTAAAATTAAATATTCATTTACACATTGTATTTCAGTTATTTCTAGTCTACTCTTATTAATCTGAATAAAGCTTGTGAAGATCACCATACATTTACTTACTTGATCTCTGTGACCCGTATTTACTTTGCACTGTTGATAAGCATGCTGTGTCACAAAATTCACAGAGCCTGCCTACAGGAGGTGATCAGGAGAGAAGTTTCAAGAGGTGGAGTCAGTACAGGAATCCCTGCTTGCAGGCAGCAAGGTACCATGGGATATGTAGTCCTTAGAAATAAAATGTAAATAGCGAAGGAGATGCTGAAAAGCATGCAAAGAATTCAGGAATTGTGGCAAAAGATTGCAAACAGACCGGCAGCACTCACATCATGAAAGGAGATTTTTTTAAGTAAGCTAATACTGGATTGTCAAAAGAACTATTGTTTGTATTGTGCTTACAATGCTGATAGTAAATAAAAATGCATGCTGTGACCACAGATTTATTTTGAGGACTAAATCTGGCCATAGATGGGTTCGTTTTTTTTCATTCAACCAATAGGTTGAAAGAAAAAAAAAACCTGACCTAATTCCCCCATCAACACATTTGAATCATTTGAATCCTCCCGCTGTGTCACTGTAGAGCGGAGAGACTTCCCAGCAGGATGGTAGATCAACATCTATGCAACTACAGTTCCAATGCACAGATTGAAACTTGGCCAGTCCCTTCTGAACCGGCTGAATTTCATTCCATTTATAGACAACTTTAAAGTGGAACTAAACTCTTCTATCCTGTACATCAAAGAATGCTGCCATGTTATCCTCTGTTTAATCTGAAGTTTCCATGGTGCTGCACATGTAATCAGTTATGACACCAGCTATGAGCTCAAGCAACTGTTACAGTTAACATTCGTGGAATGCCTAGAATGTAACTGTTTTGGGAAGCACTTTATTTGATGGGTTCAGCTCTTCTTTAAAGTGTAAGCAAATTGATCTACAGCTGCTGATGATCTATTTATTCTTTGTCCATTCACAAATTACTATAATTTCTCTCCTTTGTCTGTTGTAAGAGGAAGAGAAGGGATCAACTATGTAAACATTAGAATGTGCCTGGTCATCAAAGCAAATACATGGTACCATGCTGTTAGTATGGGCTTGGTACAATGCCTTTGTGTAACAAGCTGTTAACAACTTCGTATTCAGCAATTATAGCACTGGATAAATAATGTATCTCCAATCAGCTGTTTAAAAACATATCCCCGTAGAAAAGGGCTTAATGTGGTATAAAAAAGCAATACTGCCGGCATTCCTTGGTGACTGGACCTAATCAACTTAATTATAGCATACAGATTTCCAGGTAGTTGCACAGGTGTATTAATTAGAAATTTAATATAGGAACACACTTGGGCCAATTTACTAAAGCAGTTAAGAATCTTTCCCCAGTAAATAGTGTGAATATTCATTTTAATTATCCAATCGGGCAGATGAAATAAGTAAACAGGAATTTGCTTTTCACATGATTGGATAATTGAAGTAAATATTAACACGATTTATTGTGTGAAGAGTCTCTACTCTTTTAGAACATCAGCCCAATTATGTCAATTAATGTTTCTTAAAATGATATGTAAAAGAGATACTCACTTTGAAGACTTAAAGTAATGAACATGAAAATAATATGCCCGTGTCGAGAAATGGGAGAAAGATCTGCCTACTTACAATGACGGTATAAACTGGAACCAAATCTGGCAAGCCACCAAATCGGCCTCACCCAACATTGCTGTCCTAGAGACTAAGTATAAAGTTCTCACTAGGTGGTACCTGGTTCCTTCCAGGATTTCTAAATTCCACCCGAGATACTCCCCAGCATGCTTCTGGGGATGTCCTGATCAGGGCACCCATATGCACAACGGGAGAGGATGTCCACCGAGGACTGTCGCAGACTGGTCCACAGTCTGCTCAGAGACTATCGCCTGATGGACTTCGAGGAGGAGGAGGTCTAAGGATCCCCCCTCCCCCCCGTGCACTAAGACATTTTAATACTTGTTGATATTGATTGATATGCTTAAAGTGATAAGATAACATGATTGAAGCAACACGTTTTAGTGTTCTTCAGGTAAATGCTTTTTGGGGTTAGCGGCGTCATGCACGATGTGAGGTTTCGGGGTAACTTTACTCCGCACAACACGTCAGGCATCATACCGCAATGTATTGTGAATGTATTTATTTGTATGCTTGAAACTGTATTGTTATGTAGTGTATTTATGCGCTGCGTCGCAGTACAGGGGAGAATGCACCCCGACAAAGTATTTTGTTTTTTGTATATTTTATTATTATGCAAAATAAAGCATACATTTTCAATCAAAAATATGCACATTTGGTGGGATTGCCAGGCAGTCCATACCCTATGGTCAGAAGTCTTCCAACTCCTATCTCGCATCTTTGAAATACCGTTAACACCTGATCCTGTTGTGGCTCTCCTGAACGGCAAACCACACAGCCTAACCCAGAGGCAATTTAAGCTGTTACTTTTTGTGACAACTGCAACTAAACAATTCATTGCTAAGGCCTGGAAAACTACTACATTATCCATGGTCCCAGTCCACCACCGGATCAATCAGGCTTTTGTGCATGCTAAAACAGAGGCCATATACCTCGATAAATTATCCCAATTCAAAAGACTCTGGCAACCCTGGATCGACTGGGGACTGCCAAGAAATTTCGATTACACACTAATTATCAACAATAGATAAAATCTTGGCGCCAATCCCTTATATAGAGGGGTATCATAAGTTCGGCACCCCCCTCTGGAGATACCCCCTCTCTCTCCCCCCTCCTTCCACCCCTCCTGCTTTTCACTTCGCTCAATACCTGATGCACCCGTTATCTTGACCTGATTCTCTATTCATTATGTTATTATTATTTTTTTTTCTTTCCTTTTTTCTCTCTCTTATTCCTCTAAGGATGCTGGGACGTGGGTTCTGCAAGACCCTTGTCTCCCTATTTAGGTTGGGCCGACTGTCGGACCCCGACAGGGGGACCCGAGGGACCTAGTCGACCTTCTATGAGCTACCTCTTGTTTGCTTTTGCCCCAAGCTCATAAATGTCTAAAAGACTATCTAAGCAAACTGAATACTGAAAAGTTAGAAGTTATATTTGATCAATTCAAATCACTAAGGTTTATGTTGATACACTGTTATATTTGATTCCCATTGCCTGTACGCATACACTATGCGCAGTAGTTGGAGCTCTATTATGTCATTATCATACGTATTCATGCTACCTTTCCAGTACTTATTGGATCTTGTAATTCATTTTCTTTCTTATGTACTACTGTTTAATGAAAATATTGAAACAGAAAATAATATGCCCAGCTGTATTCACAGTCCGATTGTCATTTTTAATGTTGCTTATATAGTATAGCCTCGTACACACGGTGCGACGGTCGTATGAAAACATTCGTAAAACAGCTTGTTGTATGATCATCCGACCATTAGTATGCGCGATTAGAACAACCGACGTGTGGCGGTCGAACTACAGGATGAGCAGACTAGAAAACTACAGTTGTACAACAAGCGGTTTACTTGTGTGTACAGAGAAGTTGGGCCAACAAAGCTGCAAAACACGCACGCTCAGAAGTCAGGAACGCCCGGAAGTGTCAGTTCCTGTAAACCTACCTTCCTAATTCACAAATCACATTCATCTGAACTTCGTCTTTATACGCTCGTCACTACGTTAGGCTTGGTCATACGATCGCTTAGTGTACATCAGTATACAGCCAAAATACGATTTTGGATGTCCGGTCGTACGACTGTCGCACCATGTGTTCGAGGCTTAACTGTCATCCTTTCTAATATTAATGGTACTATCACAAATTTTAGAAAGGAGTTTTGTTTTTGTAGTTTGCATGCAGGATTAGGATGGATCATGAATGCAGCTTCAGTGTTTCTCTCTATCTTTTTTTTTTTTTCGACACATTATTTAAAGGAAAAATTAATGTGTTTTTTTAATGATCAGTCTGCAATCGGTTCACAAGGGCATAGGACCAGAGAGCAAAGTTAGAATCTTAGTGCACCATTACAAGGAATGCTTTTCAACATGAGCCCCACAACTCCTCCTTTTTATAGCTAATGATGAAGACAACCTTCTACGGTGCCAGGAAACCTCTAATTCTGCCCTGTCTTAATGATTTCCTCTTGTAAAACTTTGCTTTGAAATGAAAGACAGCACTTTGGTCACTTTACACATCATAAATAAAAACTGAGGACTTTTTGAAGACTTAAAAAAACACAGTTTCTTAAAGGATGCATTTTCAGTGTGATGGCACAGATCCACAGAAATGTACGTAAGAATGCAACAAATGTATCTGAAAAAGAAAAAGAAATGAAATCAGGTTATGAAACTATCCTTTTTTAATTCTCTACATCCCAGATGCATTTTATTTTAAAAGTATACTACCATAAAAATGTAAAATGAAGCTTTAAGATGGATACAGGCTTCAAAGCCTACCTGGCCGTGGCTTTGGTTTTTCATCAAAGAATAAATGTACTGTATTTGCATACTTCTTAAATTTGCAAGATGGGAAAGAGAGACACGTTATATCATAATCATATATCATAAAGGCAAAGGATACGCCACTGCCATGCCTCCAGTAAAGTGGCCCGTGAAGATTAGTGCACAAGAAAATATTGGTTTAACCCAAAGTTTTTTCTGTCGCTACTTTTATTTTGGCTTGAAAATTAACAAATAGAATAATTTAAAGATTAGATAAAAGAGTTTGCAGTAAAACAATTTTGATAGTTAAAGTAGTTGTAAACCTCAGTCATGAAATCACATATCTTTAGGGCCGGTTCACACCTGGGCGATCCGACTTCAGAGGCGATTTGAACGCTACTTCAAGGCGACTTCAGCGCGACTTTGGGTGACTTACAACACGACCTCCATGGCAGGCGACTTGCCTGTGGCCAATCAGAGAAGAGAGGGAGGGGGGTTGCCTTAAAAAAAATATTTTTCTTTTTCCTGTAAAGTCTCTTCTTTATAGACAGTGATCCTACTTGGAAGTGACTTTCATTGACTTCTATGGACTCAAAACGCCTAGAAGTCACCTAGAAATAATACAGGAACCTTTTCTGAAGTCGCCCTGAAGTCGGGGCAACTTGAGTAGTGCATATGAAGACGGCTCCCATTAATTTCAATGGGATTTCTGATGTCAAGCAATTTGAGGCGACTTGGATTGCAAATTGCCTAGGCGTGAACCAGCCTTAAGTGTTTATGTGTCTCTCTCCAAAACCCTAAGGCTCCATGCACACTGGACGTTAACGTTATAAAAGTTCTAAAAACTTCAGTAGCTTTGTAGTGAGTTTTTCAGCTTTTATAAGCGTTTTTTAGCATTTTTAAGCATTTTGTGCGTCAGTATTTTTGAGCGTTCTTGGGCGTTAGTGTTTTTGACGTCAGCGTTTTTTGAGTGTTTTTGAGCATTTATGAGCGTTTTTAAGCTTTCAACATTTTTTATGGTCAGAAGAATGACTCTTGAACACAATTTTAGGGAGTTCAAACAACAGCCCATAAACACCACTGCTGATAAAGGGCAATTAACGTCCATGTGTGCATGGACTCATAGGATAACACAGAGGAGTGTTTATGGGCTGTTAAAAAAAAAAGCTCAAATGGCCAAAACCGATCGCTTATCAACTTCAGTGTGCGTGGAGCCTAAAGCATCATACACACTACTAGTTTCCTTTTGTTCACTGCTGACGGGTGAACGTTTATATGATACAGATTCCACAGAACAGGATCACCAAAGAAGATGCCCCATCTTACGTGTAAAATTTCATTCGCACAGGCAATGCCATACATGTGATTGTACGCATTTATAGGATTTGTCTAAATGCATATCAATGCATGCATTGATTTTAAATGGTATTATGTACACCGGGTGGTTACCAGCATTCAGGTGCATTCAGTTTATTACATTTAGATAAAAATAGAATTATGTGCATCCAGGGGCAGATTGCATACCCTAAAGTCTTCTAAACATGTATAAATGCATGTAAACACATTGGGGATGATTTACAAAACTGAAGATTGCAAAATCTGGTGCAGATGTACATGGTAGCCAACAGTCCCGGACTGGGACAAAAAATAGGCCCGGGCATTTTAGGCTGAGCAGCCCATTTTTTTTAAGCAAAATTACAAATAATGACAACTACTGGTTTTTCGATGTATTTTAGTTATATTTAGCCGGAATTTGTATGCATGCACTCATGTGATTTACACAGCCTTACCATATAGCACAGTCAGCCTCACCTTTCTCTGCTGCTGTTAAGCAACACAGCATGGTCACCTCAATTCTCCCAGCTTATGACTGGACAATCAAAGGTCAGCAACAGCCTGGTCAGGTAAACACTTTGCTAATGCCAAATTGTCAATTTCCAGTCCAGGACAATTCTGGCATTCCTCTCCTATATGTAAAAAAATATTTTTGTGCTAGAAAACGACTTAGAAGTCCCAAACATTATATATTTTTTTGCAGAGACCGTAGACGATAAAATAGTGGGTGTTGCATATATATATATATATATATATATATATATATATATGCCAGACGATATTTGTGCAGTGTTTTTCAAATGCAAATTTTTGGGAAAAAATATACTTATCTGGTTTTTAATGCACAAAGACACTATATAATACCCAGTTGTTTGGTAAATTATAAAAGATGGTGTTACGCTGAGTAAATAGATACCAAACATGTCACACTTTAAAACTGTGTCCACCCATGCAACGGCACCAAATTATGGTACATAAAAATCACCATAGGCAGCGCTTTTAAAGCCTTTACAAGTTACCAGTTTAGAGTTGCACAGAAGGTCTAGTGCTAGAATTATTGCTCTCTCTATGATGTGTGCAGCCAAACCTCACCTGTGTGGCGTGATCACAGTTTACATATGCATGCAGGATCTATTTGTGCGTTTGCGCGTGAGCATGGGGAAACTTTACCTTTTTCTTCATTTTATATTTTTTTTATTTAATTTTTTTCAATGCTGAAACTTTTTAACTTTTTGTTTTCAACTTTATTGCTATTAGAAGGCATGAACAACATCCCTAGTAATAGCATGGGCCATGACAGGTCCTTTTTATGGAGAGATCTGGGGTCTATTAGACACCAAATCTCTCCTCTGTTCTCCAATGCAGCCAATCAGTCTGATCGGTAATGGCCAGATAACCCAAGAGTCGAAACAGGAAGTGACTAAATCCTTGCTTCTGGTTTCTGACGTCACACAGTGAGAGGAACAACATCCATTCCTCTCACTGTGTACCTAGAGCTGGATGCAACCAGTTGCATCCTTACTGGGTTCTCAGATCACACAAGAAAGCCTGGTAAAGGGGGCGGTGGGAAGGGGATGGCCCTTGTGCTGCCTGTAAAAGTAATCCAGCGGCTTGTTAGCCACCCAAATTCCTTTTATCTTGTGCAGAATAGCTGGGGCTAAAGAATGATATCGCCATCACCTCCATGCATTACTCACCCTTCCTGTCCAGGGACATTTATAAATGTACAGTGGAAGGGAAGTGGTTCTAAAGCCTCAAGGTTTAAAACACCTCCTTCTGTGTCACAGACTCACCCCCTCATACTTACCTGAACCCCATTGTGATCTAGCGATGTGCATGAGAGCTCTCCTGGCTTTGTACCTCCTCCCTAGGCAGATTGATAGCAGTGGGAGCCATTGGCTCCCACTCCTGTCAATAAAATCCAGTGAAGAGGGAGCAGGGGATTGGGCACAGCAGCGGGGCTTGGGAGTGAGCCTGCATGAGTGTCCCCCATGGGAATCGGTTTCCTATTGGGGGCACCAGCAAGAGAGGAGAAGTTAGGAGCGCCGGTAGGGGACCTGAGAAGGGGAGGATTGGGGCTGCTCTGTGCAGAACCATTACACAGAGCAGGTAAGTATAACATGTTTGATATTTAACCACTTCAGCCCCGAAAGGATTTCACACTTTAGGACCAGAGCACTTTTTGCGATTCGGCACTGCGTCGCTTTAACTGACAATTGAGCAGTCGTGCAACGTTATACACAAATTAAATTTGCGTCCTTTTTTCCCACAAATAGAGCTTTCTTTTGGTGGTATTTGATCACCGCTGTGTCATTTCTGATTGCCGCTATAAACAAAAGAAGAGCGACAATTTTGCAAAAAAAACACATTTCTTACTTTTTGCTAAAATACAAATCCCCAAAAAAATATTAAAAAAATTTTTTTTCAACAGTTTTGGCCGATTTATATTCTTCCTCATATTTGTGATCAAAAAAATCGCAATCGGCGTTTATTGATTGGTTTGCACAAAAGTTGCTGCGTTTACAGATGATGAGAATTCATTTCTGGGTTTTTTTTATTATTTTTTACTAGTAATGGCGGCGATCTGCGATTTTTAGCGGTACTGCGATATTGCAGCGGACATGTCGGACCATTTTGACACTTTTTTGGGACCATTGGCATTTATACAGCGATCAGTGCTATAAAAATGCACTGATTACTGTGTAAATGCCATTGGCAGTGAAGGGGTTAACCTGCAGGGGGCGCTCTAAAGGTTAACTGTGTTCCCTGGGCGTGTTCTAACTGTGTGTGGGCTGCCCTAGCAGGGGAAGGGAAGTGATCACAGCTTCCATATAGAGGAAGGCTGTGATCACAGTCCTTCCTCCCTCACAGAACGGAGATCCGTGTTTACATACACGGACCTCCGTTCTTTCACTCCGGGGGGGCATCGCGGGTAGCCGGCGGAGATCGAGTCCACCACACCCGCTCCCTGGCCCCCCGGAACACAGTGAGCGCGCCTCCGGCGGCGCGCGCTCACAGTGCTCGATCTGGCAGCCGCCTCCGTATGATGGCGGTTTGCCTAGCAGAGCCATCTTGTCAACATCAACCTGCGGTTGACGGTCGGCAAGTGGTTAACCAACCCCCCTCCCCGGGCCCCCCCTGTCACAGTGCCCTGCCAATCGTAAGCAGCTGAGACATTTCATGGTCTGCAGCTGCGCTGCACATATACAGAGAAGTGTATGTGTGCGGCTATCCTGGTTGGAAAGCTCAGGATTGTTCAGACTAGGATCCAAAAACACACCTGAGCTCACCCCTGCCAATGGGAATACTGCAGCTGGCTTTAAGGCCTCAGCCTTGGTTCACGCTACTGCTGTGCGAGACACCACATGTAATTCACACAGGAATCGCAGCACTTGTGTTGTGTGAATTACATGTGGTGTTTCCGGGGTGCGATTTGAGCCATGGATTTGTATGGCTCAAATCGCAGTGCATTCACATCAAACTGGCACAGGACCAATTTTTTGTCCGCACCCCAATCAGATTGTATGTGTGTTCACACCCATGCGATCTGATTCTGCAAACTGTGCTGCGTTTTGCAAACCGATTGGGGGGTGTTGTTAACTTAACATACACTCTGCAATCGGTTCACATGGACGGGTTGTGATTTAGATATGGTGCCGAAACCGCAGCAAATTTCCTGTGAATTCACACCACATCTAGTGTGAGCCCATGCTAAGAGATAACAGTTAATTTTAGGGCACATTAAAAATATATTACCCAATTATTGGGGAAAATATATATAAATAATATGAATATATATATCCAAAAGGTGTTCTGCATTTAAAGTGCATATATGATTTTTTTTAACACTGCACTGTTCTTACCCAGGCAGTATTAAATATACCACAATTACAAACACGCACACAAAAAAAATCATTTATACACTTTAAATGCTATCACCTTCTACATTTGTTCAGCATCACTCGCATGTCACCCAAAAATAGTTCAGGAGCTACTTTGGGGCGAAATGTGTCCCGCGGTGCAGGTTGCAGCACACTTTATTGCCCGGCGATCACAGCAGATCTGCACCACGATTTGAGATGTCAAATGTTCAAATGAGCATCACAAGTTTAGCCATTCACATATCAGCGATGTCAAAACGCAAGCAGATTTGCGGCAAATCTGCTTGTGATTTAATACGCTGTAATGTGAATGCAGCATAAAAGAGAGACAGTCAGTGACCACTGACCAGACCAAAGCATAGTCAGTGGGCATCATAAATTGTGTAAAACATGAATTTTGGCAAAAAAGGCAAGCTACCATCACTTACTTTTTTAGCAGCCCACTCCTGGCCCTGGTGTCTGCAGCTTCAGAAACACCTTTCTGAACATCAGGCAGAAGTCTCCTCCAGGCAGCTCCTCCCCCTTCACGTTGACCTCACTCCTTCATTTCCACCCCCTGAGCTGACTAGGAGCTAGCCGTGGTGAGGCCAGGCGAGCGGCACCGGCCCACAGAGCAGCCCAGCTGCATGGGGAGTGTGCGGGTGGGGGGCACTAAGGACATGGATGTGATCATGGAACGAGTTGGGACCCAATATGACATGCGGCCCGGTGGCTCCGGCCCACCGGGCATATGCCCGGTGTGCCCTATGGCCAGTCTGGGCCTGGTAGCCAATCAGCTTCTAACTTCAGCTTATTCAATTAATCTTTAACAAAAAAGAAAAAAAAAATGGAAGCAGATTGGTTTCTATGCAGAGCTGCATCAGATTTTGCTCTCTGTAATTTGCAGGGCTGCAGTTGGTTTCGTAGTTACATGTGGACTTTCTGATTTATAAAAGATTTAGGCGATCTTCAGTGCAACTTTGGAGTCAGAATTTAATTTTTACACTCTGGCATTGAAGTCATGTCAAAGTCAGATCAAAGTAGTGTAGGAATCTTTTCTAAAGTTGGAGCAACTTCAGTAGTAAAATTTGAGACAGCTCTCATTGACTAACATGGGATTTCACATGTCATGCAACTTGGGGTCTCACAAGCTGAGTCCCAAGTCGTGGCAGTGTGAACCAAGCTTAAGTGTTAGATGAATAGAATTAGCTGTTCCTTTATTGATTTCAATTGTAATTACACTTTAAAGGTGTGCATAAAAAGATACTGGGCTTCATTCACAGAATCCCCACCCGCAAACCCCCACAACCACTGGCCAGGTATGTGGGGACAAGGTGCTTTGGGGGGGACCCTGCCCCAAAGCACCCCCCATGTTGAGGGTATGTAGCCTGGTATGGTTCAGGAGGTTGGGGGGGTGCTTGCTTGTCCCCTCCCTTTCCTGACCTGCCAGGCTGCATGCTCAGATAAGGGTTTGGTATGGTTTTTGGGGGGCCCCACGCCATTTTTAAAAACATTTGGGTGTGGGGATCCCCTCAAATTCCATACCTAATATGAAGGGACTGGTTTGGATTGGGGAGGCATACCATTTTTTCCCCTGATTTTTTAAAATTGCTGGCAATTGTTTTTTTTTTACTTTCAGCTGGCAGCAGGGGAACCACTGTCAGTTGATGACTTATCAGTTGTTAATGATAAAGTGGCCGTCAGGATGTCGGCAGCTGCCTGCTCCTTAACAACCAGCTAGTGACAGCCTGTGGTAAGGACGCTGGCTACAGGCGGCAGTAAATTACCACATGCTTTCACTACTAAAATACCACATGACTTCATAAAATAACTCATGCGATATTTTAGTAGCGTTTTTTAGTGAATGCTAAAAAACTTTTTGAAAAACCCTGTGCGGCAACGTACCGCATATTCATGGGACGTTTGAATAGGGAACAAGTGTGGATGACATCTGGTGGCCACTAATGTGCGTTGCATCGTTGTGAACAAAATATAAAGGCACATTTGTCAACCCCACCCCCAGCTTTGAGGAAGTTCAGGATTGGCTGAACGAAACGCGTCAGCACAACGTCACCCCCGGCTGTCAGGTGATGCTGACCACCCATGCCTTCACCCAATGACATGCGTAGCGTCTGAAGTTTGGTGCACGAACAACCGCAAGGACGCAGACGAACGATCGCACGGAGCCAAGGACGGCTGAGGACGGACGAACGACCGCACGGAGCCAAGGACGGCTTAGTGGTAGACAATTGCTGTTTCAGCATAGCTGATCCTACATGCATAGGGTGTCTCAGCCAGTTCTATGGTTGCCTAGCCAGTCGTAACTGTTAATGAGTGATTAACAGATGTGGTTGAAGCAGCGAGGATACTCCTACAACCAATGAGGATTCATAGAGACACTCATCAGCACCCATGATCTTTATCTGCATATCGGCACTTTACTTCACGCTACTGAAACTTTATCCATAAGAACCCTGGTTGGCTCTGATTCCTACATCTAGGAACATCATATCCTTATATCAGACTGCTATCCTATACAATTGATTATGTGAATTGCATCATAGGAGGGGCCCATTACAGGATTGGTAAATTGTATGAATGGTGATGTATGGCGTGTTGTGGTTGGTGACGTCACCTTAAACAGCCTTTGACAACATTGTCATGTTTTAATCCATTTGCTTCACTGGTTGTCATATTTTCAAATATTGATCATAAATTAATAAATAGAGGTTTTTACGGCATTGAGGTTCCATTTACAGTTTCTTTTCTCTCCTTGGTTTGTACAGTATCACATTACTGAGGAACCTCCACCCCTTTCCTTAGAGGTGTTGCCATCGTGGGGGGGAATTACTTGGGGGTTACCCATAAGTGATCCCTCACGTTTAATGTAGGCCCGCACGGGAGTTCTTTTATTCCCTGTTTTTTCCACTATCACAATTAGGGTCTTTCTTTACCCTTTCCTTGAACATCCGACGGCTAATCTCAGAAATCATTGACAACCAGTGCAGCAGTTTTTTAGGTTTTCCAGGACAGATTCAATGGCATATCAATTAGATGAGAAAATAGATCAAGAAATCCTATCTGCCTTTAACCAAACTCCCACAATAGAGGGGCCCTCTCAGGAACCTTTAAGGAAACTGTTTAAAAATCACAAAAAATTGGCGATTAAGCATCTTACCAGGAAGTGGGATATCCATTCATTAGAATCCCACATTTCACAACAGGTGGTCCCTCGGGGATTAAGAGAGAGAATAACCCCAGCGGAACATCTCCAGACTCCCAGATTTCTGGAAGTCTGGAAAAAAGTTGTTTAGATCGAGGTCTGGAGGTGGTACGTATGATAATAGAGGAAGAAACCACTCAGCTGGGGGAAATCAAGGCAGAAATTGAAAAAAGTACTTTACTCTTAGAACCCTTTAAACAAGAAGCCGACTTTGAAAAATACAATGACCTTTTAAAAAAAGAGGTAGAAAGGGTGCAAAAAAGTTTAAAAATAAACAAACAGGAAAAGTTTCGTCAAAACCTTAAGGATTGGGAAAGTGGGCTCATATTTGATCCTTCCCTCCCTAGAGGACGGAGTAGGTCCAAGAGAGGTAGAAGTAGAAACAGACAACTATCTAGAAACATATCATCCATGGACAGTGAGGAAGACAGTGGAAACAAAGCAGTATCTTTTTTAGACAAGGGTATAACTTTCCTAGACGACCCAGGTCCAAAACCGGCCAAGAACAAGGGCAGTCAGAAAAACCCAAAAGGAAAAGACACAGGGAAGGTAAAAGAAATAGAGAGAGATGCAAATTGTGAATCGAACAGGCCCTACTAACATACAAGATCCAGGAGCCCCAAACATTAAGCCCAATGCAGGGGTCGGATCAGGGGCCAGTTGATGGATCTGCAGGTGACCTAAAGGTGGTTAATTTATCTAACTTTCCCCTGCAGGAACATCATATATCCTTATTGCAGAAAGGACTTACTTTCTCACCAACATCCAGCATGAACCAGTTTGAGGTCTTTAAAGACCTCAATCTGTTCTTACGCAAGATTCTGTTGAGATATTTACATGGGAACTCTAGGCAGTCACTCAATACAACAGAGATCCCTGAGACAAGTGATATTACAGAGAATGAGAAAGAGGCATTAGAGATTCTGACATTCCTATTGGATGAGAATACAATGTTTGAACAAACTGTAGAGACTCAATCTTCTGGCCTCTCGAGGCCCTCCGGTATCCAAATCAGGTCTGTGAAAATGCCCCCATTATCCAAACATAGATGGATAGGCCTCTTCCTTGAAAATGTACATCATGATCTCCTGCAGGTCAATTGGGAATGGAAAGGTGCAGACAACCTTAACAAGAAGGAAAGGAGAGCCCTTAAAGAATTAGAAGAGGCCCCCAATGTAGTTATTAGATCCAGTGATAAAGGGGGCAATATTGTTTTGATGTCTGGTGATATGTATAAGCAGGAAGTCAAACGACAACTAAATCACTCCCAGACATACAGGCGGCTGAAAGATAATCCTTTTTCGGTAGTGATCAATAAGCTTAATAACATACTCAAACTAGCAAAGGACGAAGGGTTAATATCAAATAAAGAGTGGGGTTTCCTCAAAGTAGAGACCTGCACTCTTCCCACGTTCTATATAATTCTGAAGCTACACAAGAATTTGACCAACCCCCCAGGGAGACCAATAGTTTCGGCTATAGGTGGTCCCCTGGAGAGGGCTGGTAAATTTAGTGACCTACTGATAAAGGATTTAGTGCCTGAACTGCCATCCTATGTGCAGGACACACGTGATGTTCTGCGGAAACTGCGGGATGTCCGGCTTCCCCCGGGTGCCCTACTGGTGGGGATAGACGTAGAATCTCTATACACGTCTATACCCCACCAGTGGGGACTCAGGGCAGTATCTGAGTTTTTACACAGGAGGTTTCCACAATATGGAGCGCACAACGAATTGGTGATTGAGTTGCTGGAGTTCATGTTGACCCATAATTTCTTCCAGTTTCTGGGTGTGAGCTATCAGCAGCTCCGGGGAACATCCATGGGGGAGCCATGGGCACCGGCATATGCATGCTTGCACCTTGGAGCCTGGGAGGAGGAGGTTGTTCAACGGTTGTCTCTGTACCTCGCTCACAGTCTCTTCTGGGTGAGGTACATAGACGACGTATTCATGCTGTGGGGTGGTTCCAAACCCCAACTAGTGGAGTTTTTGGACGAGCTGAACCTGAATGAGAGAAACATCAGGCTGACATATACATGTGACAGTGAGTCACTCCCATTTCTGGACTTGTGCATTAAGACAGTTAATGGAAGGATTGAGACACAAACCTTTAGGAAAGATACAGCGGCGAATACCTTATTACAGGCTAAAAGCCACCACCCGCCTTCCCTGATGCGAGGCATACCTGTCGGCCAATTTTTACGGATATGGAGGAATTGTTCAACTGAAGAACAGTACCAGCAAGAAGCCGAGATGATGTATGCCCGCTTCAGGGAACGTGGGTACTCCCATAGGTGCTTGAAAAGAGCCAGGGCTATAGCTAAATGTAGGGATCGCTTGAGCCTTCTTGGAGGTATAGGGACTCAGCTGGAGGAAACTCCTGTCAAGGAAGCACCAGTAAGGATGATCACTAAGTATGGAACCCAATGGGGTCAAGTCTGTTCCATTATGAACAAACACTGGCACTTCCTGACCAGAACATCCTTCCTAAAGGAAATAGTGGGAACTAGACCACAGATGGTAGCCAGGAGAGCCACCAATCTTAAAGACAGGTTAGTACATTCGGAATATGTACGCAATACGACCAGTAATTGGTTAAACAAAACAATGATGAGACCAGGAATGCATAGATATGGTAGGTGTAATATCTGTAATTTGGTGAATAGGACAGACACCTTTTGGAACGCGGACCATACAAGGCAATATTCCATCAAACAATTTGTTAATTGCTCAACATCCAGGGTAATCTTCATGCTCACCTGCCCTTGTGGAAAGGCATATATTGGGAGAACAAAGAGGGCCTTGAAGACAAGGATAGGTGAGCATGTGTCCAGCATCAGGAAGTTCAAAGAGGGGGATGACAAACCCCTCGCCATCCATTTTGACGAGTTTCATGGAAGGGACCCCTCAGGCCTCAAGGTTACAGCATTTATGTTCTGAGTTTACCCCCCAGGAGGGGTGACTTCGACCGGGTTCTTTTAAGAAAGGAAAAAATGTGAATTTACACTTTGGATTCTATGGCCCCCAAAGGGTTAAACACTGAACTGAATTTGTCAGTGTTCCTAGATCCATAGTTGGCACTGAGTCCATGGTTTTGGATTTTTTGATTTTTTGAATTTTTGAATTTTTGGATTGTTTGGTTTGTGGTCTTGTATCTTTTGAATTCCTGCCCTTTGTTTTTTAGGCTTCTTTTGGGGGTTTTTGATTTTCTCTGGGAGACATATGGCATGCATAAAATGCTATTTCCCTTGATGATATGCGGGGATCTCTCTTCATCCAAGCACAATATGGCACTTTTCCCTTTGTTTGGATTTGAGGGATCCTATTACCTGAATCTGTCCTGGTTAAAAATCCAAAATTAAAAATATAACTCAATGTATGTTGTATGAATGGGACGTTTGAATAGGGAACAAGTGCGGATGACATCTGGTGGCCACTAATGTGTATTGCATCGTTGTGAACAAAATATAAAGGCACATTTGTCAACCCCACCCCCAGCTTTGAGGAAGTTCAGGATTGGCTGAACGAAACGCGTCAGAACGACGTCACCTCCGGCTGTCAGGTGATGCTGACCACCCACGCCTTCACCCAATGACATGTGTAGCGTCTGAAGTTTGGTGCACGAACAACCGCACGGACGCGGATGAACGACCGCACGGAGCCAAGGATGGCTGAGCACGGACGAACGACCGCACGGAGCCAAGGACGGCTTAGTGGCACTCAGTCCGGATGACCCATTCCCGGATGTTGAGGTGCAACATCACTGGCCTTGCTGAGAGACATCACCCCATACCATCCACGACTGTTGAACGGATTGGTGAGCAGACAATTGCTGTTTCAGCATAGCTGAAGTGTCTCAGCCAGTTGTATGGTTGCCTAGCCAGTCGTAACTGTTAATGAATGATGAACAGATGTGGTTGAAGCAGGGAGGATACTCCTACAACCAATGAGGATTCATAGAGACACTCATCAGCACCCATGATCTTTATCTGCATATTGGCAGTTTACTTCACTCTACTGAAACTTTATCCATAAGAACCCTGGCTGACTCTGATTCCTACATCTAGGAACATCATATCCTTATATCAGACTGCTATCCTATACAATTGATTATGTGAGTTGCATCATAGGAGGGGCCCATTACAGGATTGGTACATTGTGTGAATGGTGATGTATAGCGTGTTGTGGTTGGTGACGTCACCTTAAACAGCCTTTGACAACGTTGTCATGTTTTAATCCATTTGCTTCACCGGTTGTCATATTTTCAAATATTGATCATAAATTAATAAATAGAGTTTTTTACGGCATTGAGGTTCCATTTACAGTTTCTTTTCTCTCCTTGGTTTGTACAGTATCACATTACTGAGGAACCTCCACCCCTTTCCTTAAAGGTGTTGCCATCATGGGGGGGAATTACTTGGGGGTTACCCATAAGTGATCCCTCACGTTTAATGTAGGCCCGCATGGGAGTTCTTTTATTCCCTGGTTTTTTCATTACCGCATACTCAGATGCAGTAAGATACAGCTTTGTAAATGGAGCCCACAGTGTACATTCTACACAGGTCACTTAATCAGATTTGCATGTCAGTAAGTGTGTATGTACTTATTATTTGAGTGCATTCGCCAATGGAATGTATTCCAGCTAGTCTTTAAATAAAATCGTTTTTTAAATATTTTATAACACTATTGTGAGCATTATATGTTTTCGGATGCCATGAGATGTTTACTCCTTGTAAATAAATGTCGGGAGCAAAATAGGACCATGTTAGGAATTCCAAATCCCATAAAGTGCATATGACCTGAAACGTAAGTAAAGTTCTGGTGAGTGTGGAATTCAACCTTAGGTGGTACAGTAGACACTTCTATGGTGGCTGAAGAGTGCTATGTATCACATTTGCACAAGTGTTGAGTATTGTGGACTGGTTATGGACCTTTGGGATATGAAGACTTTGCTTGTAATGTTAACATATAATTTATCACTTTATGAGTTTTATTTAATTATTATTTTGGAGATGGTAATATAGAGTGTGTGAGGTCCATTGGGTTTAAGTGTGTTTAAGCTGTTATGGCTTTTTTTTTACATAATTTTATTTTGGAGGGCTTTGTAGCAATTTCTGGATAAACTGCAGCACTGTAATGTATTTCTCTCACATTTGCAAATTATTTTGATAGCACAGAGTTTTTACATAAATGTGAACCTGCTGGCTTTCGTATTATAGAGATCTAAGAAAGGTGGTGACAGTTAATGCTTTCTTAAAGCTTAACCTGCAAGAATACAGCCACTTGTGCAGCATGAGTTAAGTCCAAGGAGGTGCATGCCACCTTGTGGTCACTTTACTTTACATCGGACAGTTGTACGGAGTTCCGGGAGTGAATCACTACACTGCCGAAGCTCTGACAGGAGAGATGCTGTCTTCTTACACACATCTCTACCCGACACTTCTTTCTGCTGTTCATTCACAGAAGCCTTTATAGTCTGTGAATGAGTTTACTTAATACAAAGCACTCTGTGATTGGGCAAGAGGAAGGGAGGGACAAGCACAGCTGTAGCCTCAGGAGCTGAGACCTTGAAGGTCAGAACAATGATAGTTATGCTCTCGCCACTCAGAATAAGATGTAAACTGTAAGTTAAAGAGATAATTCCATGAGGTGGCCTGTACCACATTTTGCAAAGAAGCTGAAATTCTGGTATTCAGCTTTAATGTGTTGAGCGAACCCGGACTGTAACGTTCGGGTCCGTACCGAACTTTAGGGTGTCCGTGGCACGGACCCGGACCCGGACATTTCAAAAATCGTTCGGGTTCGGTCCGGGGTTCTGCTATTTTACTCCACGTGTTGAGAAGCTGCAGGGCAGCCAATCAACAAGCGTTTCACTGGTTTGCCCTTAGAAGCCATCACAGCCATGCCTACTAATGGCATGGCTGTGATTGGCCGGTGCATCATGTGACCCAGCCTCTTTATAAGCTGGAGTCACAGTGCTGCAGTCACATGCTCCTTGGGTTAGTGTAGGGAGAGGTAGCTGACTGCGTGAGGGACAGATTTGAGACATTTTAAGACCTGATCCTGCATCCTGAGATAGATTACTTTACTACTGCTGTCTGTGCTGTTGCTCTGAGGACAGATAGCAGAAATTAGAGATTTCACATACCGCTGCTTTGAGTTGCAGATCAAGCTCTGCATAGAACAACGATCGCTACGATCGTGCTCTACCTGTC
>BLSH010361173.1:503647-515800 GCA_018402905.1 Glandirana rugosa | reverse complement strand
GAAAGTAAGAAATTACAGAAAGTAATTACCTTTTTAATACCTTGTGTCTGTAAACTCGCAACTAAATATAACGATTACGTCGGCTTTATGTTTCATTTCCGTAAGCCAAAATTTGATCGAAAATACCTCGTCGAATTCTGTATTTGATATTCTTAGATAAAAAACTTGGATTCGACTTTTGGTTTTACGATTAAGATATACAGAAACTGTTCTATCGTGTAAAAGGACGTACCATCCGATGTAGGTAATGTTTGCTACGTGTCATCCACTATCACTGGGGACAAAGCATATATGGTGTCCAGCTTAGACCGAAACAGGGGTCACTATCACCTACTGTGCATCGTTTGTAATGGATGTAGCCTACCATGCAGGAAAATGTGCTATCTTGTCAAAGACATATAGAATTAGCATTTTGGTTTTCAGCTTAGGTTCAAAAAATAGATTCTTATAGTTTATGTCTTAAGCTGCTCCATAAAAGCTAGTTTAAAACCGAATGCCTTTACTTTGTATTTCGGCTGCATTAGCAATATAAATCAACGCTCAAATGTCTGTGTTCCATAATTTTTCCATTAATGAAAGACATTAAAGAATGAAAGAAGATTTACTTAGCTTAGTCACTTTAAGCCCATGGCATAGTCTGATCCAATATTTTGCAGAAAATGAAAAATAACTTATGAATGCTATAGATTTTTGGTTCAATAGACAGGCATGGTATGTTCACCCCCCCCCCCCCCCAAAAGATGCCACTAGTTGTTGTCCCATAACTGAAAATCATGTGACATATTAGCTGTCATATAATAAAAGAAGTGTCTGAGGGAAAGAGTTGTTGCTTTTTTTTACACAGGGCAAATTAAATATATAAAAAGGTGGGGTTGATTAATGAAAGGAGCTTCAAATATGAACGTTTTGCTAAAAGCAATAGACCAGGCATAATTGTTTTAATTAAACTAGGAATTTGACAGGCTGTTGTGGGTTAGATTTGCTAAATATCTGTTGCATGTTTTATAAAACATAAATGTATTTTATTGGGATTTTATGTGATAGACCAACACAAAGTGGCGCATAATTGTGAAGTACAGGGTGGGCCATTTATATGGATACACCTTAATAAAATGGGAATGGTTGGTGATATTAACTTCCTGTTTGTGGCACATTAGTATATGTGAGGGGGGAAACTTTTCAAGATGGGTGGTGACCATGGCAGCCATTTTGAAGTCGGCCATTTTGAATCCAACTTTTGTTTTTTCAATAGGAAGAGGGCCATGTGACACATCAAACTTATTGGGAATTTCACAAGAAAAATAATGGTGTACTTGGTTTTAACGTAACTTTATTCTTTCATGAGTTATTTACAAGTCTCTGACCACTTATAAAATGTGTTCAATGTGCTGCCCATTGTGTTGGATTGTCAATGCAACCCTCTTCTCCCACTCTTCACACACTGATAGCAACACCGCAGGAGAAATGCTAGTACAGGCTTCCAGTATCCGTAGTTTCAGGTGCTGCACATCTCGTAAATAAAGAATAAAGTTACGTTAAAACCAAGCACACCATTGTTTTTCTTGTGAAATTCCCAATACGTTTGATGTGTCACATGACCCTCTTCCTATTGGAAAAACAAAAGTTGGATTCAAAATGGCCGACTTCAAAATGGCCGCCATGGTCACCACCCATCTTGAAAAGTTTCCCCCCCTCACATATACTTATGTGCCACAAACAGGAAGTTAATATCACCATCCATTCCCATTTTATTAAGGTGTATCCATATAAATGGCCCACCCTGTAAAAGGAAAATGATAAATGTTTTTCAAAAATGTTGACAAATGAATATGTGAAAAGTGTGGCATGCATTTGTATTCAGCCCCCCCTGAGTTAATACTTTGTAGAACCACCTTTCGCTGCAATTACAGCTGCAAGTCTTTTTGGGGATGTCTCTACCAGCTTTGCACATCTAGAGAGTGACATTTTTGCCCATTATTTTTTGTAAAATATCTCAAACTCTGTCAGATTGTATGGAGAGCGTTTATGAACAGCAATTTTCAAGTCTTGCCACAGATTCTCAATTGGATTTAGGTCTGGACTTTGACTGGGCCATTGTAGATCTGGCTGTATGTTTAGGGTTGTTGTCCTGCTGGAAGTTGAATCTCCACCCCAGTCTCAAGTCTTTTGCAGACTCTAACAGATTTTCCTGTATTTAGCTCCATCCATCTTCCCATCAACTCTGACCAGCTTCCCTGTCCCTGCTGAAGAAAAGCATCCCCACAACATGATGCTGCCACCACCATGTTTCACAGTGGGGATGGTGTGTTCAGGGTGATATGCAGTGTTAGTTTTTTTGTTAGGCCAAAAAGTACAATTTTGGTCCTATCTGAGCAGAACACCTTCTTCCATGTGTTTGCTATGTCCCCCACATGGCTTCTCGCAAACTGCAAACAGGAATTCTTATGGCTTTCTTTCAATAATGACACTCTTCCATAAGGGCCAGATTTGTGGAGTGCACGACTAATAGTTGTCCTGTAGACAGATCCCCCCCCCAAGCTCCCCCCATGTCTTGGTAGGTTTTGGAGTTGCGCCACACTTTTTACATTTTCAGATGATGGATTGAACAGTGCTCTGTGAGATGTTCAAAGCCTGGGATTTTTTTATAACCTAACCCTGCTTTAAACTTCTCCACAACTTTATCCCTGACCTGTCTGGTGTGTTCCTTGGCCTTCATGATGCTGTTTGTTCACTAAGGTTCTCTAACAAACCTCTGAGGGCTTCACAGAACAGCTGTATTTATACTGAGATTAAATTACACACAGTTGGACTCTATTTACTAATTAGAGAAGCCAGAGATAAGGCCCAATGGGATTTTTTGTGGCACTATTCTCCCAGAAAGGTACTAAACAATTACATAAGTAAAATATAGGATTTATTGAGTCAAGCTTAAAATATCACATAATAAGTGACACATAAATAAGGGGGTGAAAGAAGGAAACAGTAAAAACCACTAGGACATAAGTAACTAGTGTTAGAACAAAGGGCCAGCCCGGCCTAGGGTACGGCCTGTTAGCTGCTGGCTTGCTGTATTTCCAACATGTTTCAAAGTTGGGTTTTAATTAGACTTCTTCCTCAAAACCCAACTTCGAAACATGTTGGAAATACAGCACTTATTATGTGATATTTTAACCTTGACTCAATAAATTATATATTTTACTTATGTAATTGTTTCTGGGAGCATAGTGCCACAAAAAAATCCCAGCCTTATCTCTGGTTACTCTAGCATTGTTAGGGATGCAGCACTATTCCCCACACCCTTCTTTTGTGATATGAGTGAGGGGGATTCTTTGTTCTATTTACTAATTAGGTGACTTCTGAAGGCAATTGGTTCCACTAGACTTTAGTTAGGGGTATCAGAGTAAAGGGGTCTGAATACGAATGCACGCCACACTTTTCAAATATTTTATTTGTAAAAAATATTGAGACCTATTTATCATTTCCCTTCCATTTCACAATTATGTGCTACTTTGTGTTGGTCTATCACATAAAATCCCAATAAATTACAATTATGTTTTAAGTTGTTAACATGACAAAATTTGCAAAAATGTAAAGGGGTATGAATACTTTTTCAAGGCACTGTAAATGAATACACTGTTCATTATAATCAAAGTTCACATATCTACATTTTCTTCTCCCAATACCTCGGAAACTGACTACAATTGCACACATGTCAAAATGCTCTTGGTGAGCAGTTTCTTAAATATTTAATGGCACAAAAACTGCATATATTTGAAGGTTGCTCCTACACAGTCTGGTCTTAGAGGTGACCAATTTCGGCATCATACAGTATGCAATGATCAGGGTTCCCTAATGGTTACAATGAAAAACATATTATCATTATAAAAGAAATATTGGTGCTTTGGATTTGTTTGTGAAAGCATGTGTATTTCAGTACGAAGGAAACTTCCATTAATAACCGCTCCTGAAAATGGCAGTAGATGCCATAAACCTCCATTTTATTACAGTCCAGGATATACTGTCTGTATACCTTTTTTGCTTGCCATGTCTCCTGAAGTCATTACTCACGTTCACCCCTAGTGTCCATTTGATGTATGAGGAGGCAGGCTTTTTTTGTGTTGCCGCACATTACTCAATGCAGGCCGACATGACACCGAAGCCTCCCTGAATTCTTAAGAAAACCTGCACTGAGATAATTATATAGGCTGAAATTGCTGACCTCATTCTAAAATGCTAGGTGGAAGGGTGCCTCTGGCTTCAATGGTTTATGACCTGGAACAATTACAGGCCTTCCTTTATATCCCACTCCAGGAGGTTAGAATACTCTGTTTCTGTTTTTATCTTTTCCATGCAAATCACTAGAAAGTAACACTGACTCTATATGATAGTTCCCTAAGCTAAGTTCAGAAATTGAGTTTTTGTGCCTTATGGAGGAGGTTATTTTGCAGCATCTGCGCTCAAGGAAATGTGATATCAGGGAGAAGCAACAACTTCTAAGCTGCATCCTACTTACTCCAAGTCAGAGACTCAAAAAAAACTGAAGCCAGTGGATCATCATGACAAACACAGGTAGGAGCCTAGCATTATCAGAAGGACATTAGAGCAATAGCAGCTTATATATTTATTTCAAAAAAGGTCTCTTTTTTGTAAGTTATCCTTTTATTGACAAGAGAGAACACTAGACAGGCACTCCAGTGTATAGGGAATGTAATGTATGTTGTATGTATAAGGAGGCTCGAAGGGACTCTAAACAGGAAATGACATCACCAGAACCCAGAAGTCCTCAGCTGCTGGCCCGGAAGTCCTCAGCAGCTGACCCGAAACAGCCTTTCGGGTTCTGGTGACATCACTTCCTGGTTAGAGTCCCTTTGAGCTTCCCAGTCACCAGGAGCCAGTGGCGCCACTGCTGTGTCTCAACCAATCAGGATGAGTGTCTGGGACAGCTAAGACACTCATGGACATTGCTGCAGAGAGAAGGGGCTCCGGTAAGTATTATGGGAGTGCTTGGGAGGCTGATACACACAGAAGGTTTTTATATTAATGCATAGAATCCATTAAGATAAAAAACCTTCTGCCTTTACAACTCCTTTAAAGCGGAGTTCCACCCAAAAGTTGAACTCCTGCTCACTTGCTTCCTTCCCCCCTCCGTTGCCACATTTGGCACCTTTCAGGGGGGAGAGGGGAACAGGGACCTGTCTTTGACAGGACCTCTCCCCCACTTCCAGGAGACCAGGGAGCCGCAGCCCGTCTCCAGAAGTTCGCCCTCCTCCTCCTTCTCCCACCGCCAAGCCAGTTAGAAAGCACAGCTTCACGCATGCACAGTAGGGTACTGGCTTTGAAGCCGAAAGGCTCCACTGCCGGTTTTCCCTAGTGGTGATGGCGGCTGCAGCACCCAATAGCCAATGCCGACATTGCAGGCTCCCTGGACAAGTAAGTGTCCATGTATTAAAAGTCAGCAGCCACAGTATTTGTAGCTGCTGACTTTTAATTATTCTTTCCCAGGCTGGACCTCCTCTTTAAGTCCAGCTATTACATTCCCTATACATACATCAGTTTCCTGAGGTTTTTTTTTTACACCGGAGAGCCTGTTTTGTGTTCTTTCTTGCCATTCATTTGTTCCACTACCCTAGTGGCCACTTTCAAGGCAGCTCGAAGCTACCCATGCACCCGGCTTTGAACCTGGCTGTGGTTACAATTTGCATGCTTGTATTAGGGTTCAGTACCCAGCCTTCTTATTATCTAGTAGTAGTTATTATCTTTTTATTGAACAATTTACAAGGAATAGATACAGTACATGTCTCTTTTAACTAGGAGGCTAGGAGTGGGTGCAATTGGCGTGTTAAAAGAGACCAAAATATGTGAATCAAGCATCTGGACTGCACAGGTTGGACTGTTTAAACACTGAGGATTCTTCAACAATACAACATGGCAGATACACTGTGCCAGAAATATTTTACCAATTTTTAAACCGGAACCTAAAATGTAAAAGTATGCAGAAAGGGGGAGGTGGCTTTGCTAGGAGGGATGAGGGAGGTTAAAAGGGAGATACATGTAGAACAGATGTCCACAGATGATGTCCAAAAATAGCCAATATAGGCCAGATTCTTAGTCAAGTCAGACCAACACTTTCTATAGAAACAACTACCCTAAAACAGCTATTTTTTAACAACACATTATATGTTCAAATTAATTTTACCTATTGAACAATGATAGGTAGCACTTTGTCAGATCCTTGTTAAAGTTTAACCCCAAGAACAGTAGTAAACTGGCCACTTTGGTCCATTGCTTGCAACACAACAACTCTGGTGAAATTATGGGTGCTTGGGTATAATGATCTTTGTATTAGAGTCAGTGTCTACAGGCATTTATTTAAAGTGGGCTGAAAATGGAAAAATAAAAAGTGCAAACAGGCGGGATCTTTATTTCTCTTCAGCAATAGAATACTTTTAACTGTCTGTTCGCAATACCCTGTAGAATGTACACTAAGCTGCACACAGGGCTCAAGTCCTGCGGGAACGCATGGGAATGGAATTCCTGCACTTTTCCGGTTTGGCTTGATGCACAATGTGGTAGTAGTAGTAGTGGTGGTGGGGGGGAAATCTTGGATGAGTTCCCACACTTTTTTTCCCTGTGCTTGACCCCTGGCTGCACATGCACAGCTTAGTTTTCATTCTGGCATACTGCCTGTGTGCCAGGATGACTGCACTCCTGTGCATGTGCAGTAGTGACATCATCCCACACCGACCAATCAAGATAGCAGAAGACTGGCACTCAGAAGAAGCCAGGGATAAGATGATAGTGCCAATGAGGGATCTTGTGGGTGTTGGACCTTTGGAACGTGTGTAAGTATTTCTGCCTTTAGTTCTGCTTTAAGAATGGTTTCTATCCCCATAAAAGTCTATGGGAATGCAAAAGAAGAGGAAGCAGGTCATCTGCACCAACAGTAAATTCTGCTTTAGACTATTAAAGCTCATTGACCAATGTCTTTCATGTCTTTACAAAATGTATCTACATTTGATGCAGCTAGTGTAAACAAAATGAGATTCTTAACCAAGTGTGTGTTACATTTACAGTTCTGGGATTCATAATTTCTACAGTGTGGAAACACAGTTTTAACATTTAGGGTTCAAAATAGTTATGTAAAATACTGTATGTGCATAGTCCTGCCATTCAACAAGACCACTCCAGTTTTTTGTGTTTCAGCCATACAATTTCCTCTGTCATCTGCCTGCCTGCTCATTAGACAATGGCTCTGCAGTATGATGATGCTGGTTAATTATTTAATAATCAGACTAGACATTAAAGCTGCACAGCTGAACCAGGATATATGGTTGTCACTGACCTAAATGTCAGTGTGTAAATAACAAGACTAACTAAACCGAATTGCAAAGCATTTGGCAGATAAAAAAGTTCACAGTTAAAGCGGAGCTCCACCCTCTGCTTGTTTGCTTTCTCCCCCCTCCGCTGCCACATTTGGCACCTTTCGGAAGGGGAGGTACCCATTCCCACTCCCGGGAGATCTCACCATGGTGAGGTCCTCTGGAAGTTTGGCCCCCCTCTTTCTTACACCCCTAACGGGCCATTCAGAAAGCACAGCATAATTTGCGCATGCACAGTAGGGAACCGGCTGTGAAGCCGGTTTCCCTTAGGCTCCATGCACTCTAGACACTCTCTGGGCTCTCTGGGCATCGTATTTTAGTGTCAGAAGACGCTGCTTAGAGAACGTTCTTTAAGCAGCGTTTCATAGGCAGTGTTTATCTGCCTTTATCGGCATTTACCGGTGTCAGCATTTTTGAGCGTCGTTTGTTAACTACATTAGCTTCTATTGACTACAAAAAATGCTGGACACAGATAAACGGCCGTTTATCACATTTATCTGCGTTTATCTGCGTCCAGCGTTTTTCGTGGTCAGAAAAACGACTCCTGGACGCCAATTCAGGGCGTTCAAATAACAGCCCAAAAATGCCACTGCTGTTAAAGGACAATAAACATCCATGTGTGCATGAACAAATAGGATAACATAAAGGGGCATTTTGGGCTGTTAAAAAAATGCCCAAACAACCATAAATGGTCGTTTATCAGCTTCAGTGTGCATGGAGCCTTACAAGGAATGGCGGCAGCGGCACCTGAGAGCCAATTGAAAAATAAACTGGGGTGCCGACATTGCGGGATCTCTGGACAGGTAAGTGCCCTAATATTAAAAGTCAGCAGCTGCAGTATTTGTAGCTGCTGACCTTTTGTTTTTTTTTTGGTGAGGGGGGGGGGGCCTGGAGCTCCTCTTTAACCTTTGTATGTAACAGTTTGCCTTAGTTCTGCTTTAACAATATCTACAGACACCATCAATTGATTACTCCTTAATATTATGAATTCAACTTTTTTGTAGGTCTATATACTGAACAACTACAATTACTCTTGCACATACTGTACAAAATCTGATCTTTTATTTACCTAATTACTTAATTGATTGACTGATTGATTTGTTGATTTATTCTTTTTACAGAAGTTGCAAGGAATCAATACTCCTCACAGTCGTGCAGCCATACCCAGTAAGTAAAGCCACAAAGCATTTATATTTTGCAACCTGCATATGCAGTAAAAATGTTGTCAGTTACAGGCTAATATGCAGTTTTATAAGTTTTATTGTAATGTGTTACTATCCGCTGATTTCCAAAAACAGGGAAAAACTGATACAAATTTGAGCACTTGTCTGTTTCTTTCATTCACCAGAAAATTGCTTTTTAAGATCAATTTCTTTGCCTTATTACCATACATTTATTCACATGTAAAGCCAGCCACATACAAGAAGATAAAAAAAACTCTGGCCATAATGATCAGACAGCAGCCGAGCACACCATTGCTTATTCAACTTGCATTTTGTCAATCTTATCCAATGAGGAGCATTCACTCTTAAATGCAAAAACCCAATACAAATTAACCAAAAAATTAGAATTTTCAAAGAATTAGGTTCAGTGTGGGTAGAAATAAAAGCCAAAGTGGGCTAAGGTGCTAGTGGACTCTGTATGATGTCTGGGTGCTTTGACTGGCCTTGTCCTTCTGTGTGCTGTGACTGAGTGTCTGGTCTCTACTTGTGCTGTGACTGGGTGCCTGGTCTCTCTGTGTGCTGTGACTGTGTGTCTGGTCTCTCTGTGTGCTGTGACTGAGTGTCTGGTCTCTCTGTGTGCTGTGACTGTGTGTCTGGTCTCTCCTTGTGCTGTGACTGTGTGTCTGGTCTCTCTGTGTTCTGTGATTGACCCTCTGGTCTCTCTGTGTGCTGTGATTGAGTGTCTGGTCTCTCTGTGTGCTGTGACTGGGTGCCTGGTCTCTCTGTGTGCTGTGATTGACCCTCTGGTCTCTCTGTGTGCTGTGATTGAGTGGCTGGTGTCTTTGTTTGCTGTGACTGAGTGTCTTGTCTCTCTGTGTACTGTGACTGAGTGTCTGGTCTCTTTGTGTGCTGTGACTGAGTGCCTGGTCTCTCTGTGTGCTGTGACTGTGTGTCTGGTCTCTTTGTGTGCTGTGACTGAGTGTCTGGTCTCTCTGTGTGCTGTGACTGTGTGTCTGGTCTCTTTGTGTGCTGTGACTGAGTGTCTGGTCTCTTTGTGTGCTGTGACTGTGTGTCTGGTCTCTTTGTGTGCTGTGACTGTGTGTCTGGTCTCTCTGTGTGCTGTGATTGACCCTCTGGTCTCTCTGTGTGCTGTGATTGAGTGTCTGGTCTCTCTGTGTGCTGTGACTGGGTGCCTGGTCTCTCTGTGTGCTGTGATTGACCCTCTGGTCTCTCTGTGTGCTGTGATTGAGTGGCTGGTGTCTTTGTTTGCTGTGACTGAGTGTCTGGTCTCTCTGTGTACTGTGATTGACCCTCTGGTCTCTCTCTGTGCTGTGATTGACCCTCTGGTCTCTCTGTGTGCTGTGATCGACCCTCTGGTCTCTCTGTGTGCTGTGATTGAGTGTCTGGTCTCTCTGTGTGCTGTGACTGGGTGTCTGGTCTCTCTGTGTGCTGTGATTGACCCTCTGGTCTCTCTGTGTGCTGTGATTGAGTGGCTGGTGTCTTTGTTTGCTGTGACTGAGTGTCTTGTCTCTCTGTGTACTGTGACTGAGTGTCTGGTCTCTTTGTGTGCTGTGACTGAGTGTCTGGTCTCTCTGTGTGCTGTGACTGAGTGTCTGGTCTCTTTGTGTGCTATGATTTAGTGTCTGGTCTCTCTGTGTGCTGTGACTGAGTGTCTGGTCTCTCTGTGTGCTGTGACTGAGTGTCTGGTCTCTCTGTGTGCTGTGACTGAGTGTCTGGTCTCTTTGTGTGCTATGATTTAGTGTCTGGTCTCTCTGTGTGCTGTGACTGAGTGTCTGGTCTCTTTGTGTGCTGTGACTGAGTGTCTGGTCTCTCTGTGTGCTGTGACTGAGTGTCTGGTCTCTGTGTGTGCTGTGACTGAGTGTGAAATCTGAATTTGAAGTCTGCCTGTATGCCGTGACTGAGTGTATGGACTGTCTGCACGCAGACTGAATGTGCAGCCTCTGTGTGTGTGTGAAATCTTTGTGCGGTGATTGTGCATTCGGTTTGAATATTTTGACTGTATATTCTGTCTACATGCTGTGTCTGTAAGGTCTAGTATGTGAGTGTCTGGACTTTTTGTGTGTTGTGACTGAAAATTAAGTTGACTTGTGAGTGTGCTATCTGTGTGAAGTGAAACATATGAGGAGAAGAGTGAAAAGAAGAGGAGAGAGGAAAAGGTAGAATAGAACAAAGCTGAATGGGGGAAATAATCCACAAGTACCTGACAGGAAACATGGAGTACTGTTAGAGGAAGAATATAGGAAGAATAGCTGTGTGCAGTGGAGGGGCCATCTCACTACTGGTTCTGTTGCTGAAAAGTGAGCTATATGAGCTTGAGGCAGGGCACAAAGAAAAGACAAATGAGTATGCCAGGGGTGGAGCATGCTCTGTTCAGCCAAATTTAGAATTCTGTAGTGAGAAAGCAACATTTCAACATTGTATATGGAATAGGAATAGGCTGAGAAGATATTTGATCTTAAGAATAGGTGAAACGGCTTGCTTATGACAGACATTCAGGGCTGGTGCAAGGATTTTTGACACCCTAGGGGAAACCTCATTTTGCCACCCCTGTTGGCTCCACCCCTGACTCCACCCCCTTTGTCCTGCGCATGAATACCATGTCAGTAGGGCAGTGGACGGTGTCAGTAGGGCAGAGGACAGTATCAGTAAGGCAGTGGACGGTGTCAGTAGGGCAGAGGACAGTGTCAGTAAGGCAGAGGACGGTGTCAGTAAGGCAGAGGACGGTGTCAGTAGGGCAGTGGACGGTGTCAGTAAGGCAGTGAACAGTGTCAGTTAGGCAGAGGACGGTGTCAGTAGGGCAGAGGACAGTGTCAGTAAGGCAGCGGATGGTGTCAGTAGGGCAGTGGACAGTGACAGTAGGGCAGAGGACGGTGTCAGTAGGGCAGAGTACGGTGCCCTAGGCGGCCGCCTACTTTGCCTAGTGGTAGAGCCGGCCCTGCAGACATTTTAACTTACTTAAAAGGTTGTTTATTGTAAGCTTGTTAACTCCTATTCTAAGCCATCGACTAGGAATCTGGCATATTGGGCATTTTCCTGAAGGACTGCTACACCAACTACACCAAAGCCCATATACAGCATATGGTACTTATTACAGGCCCCTGGGTTACAAACAAGATAGGGTCTGTAGGTTTGTTCTTAAGTAGAGTTGAGCGAACTTCTAGAAGTCCGGGTTCTGCTGGTTCGGCCGAACTTCGGGACAAAGTCCGGGTTCGGGTCCGGACAGAACCCGAACTTTGCCCCGGACCCCGAACCCCATTGAAATCAATGGAGACCCGGACTTTTAGGTACAAAAAGTGCTGTAAAATAGTCCTGGAAGGTCCTAGAGGTCTGCAAAAGGAAGGAAATGTGGGTAAGGGTGGGACAAGTGACCTACAAAGAAATGGGGACAGGGAAATAACTTTAAATATTTTTAAAAAAATAAAAACATAAAAAATGCAAAAATGGAAATCATCTTCAAAATGGGTCTGAAAAGTATTAATTAACATTAGAGGCCATAGAACTGTTCTAAAATCATCTTCAAACTGTGTCAAAAAAGTATAAATAAGCCGGAAGTACCCATATCACTGTTCTGCAAAATGTGTGTATCACTT
>BLSH010361173.1:481754-499802 GCA_018402905.1 Glandirana rugosa | reverse complement strand
CGGGATGACTGTGGTAGGTGACGGAATGACTGTGACAGGAGACGGAATGACTGTGGCAGGGGACGGGATGACTGTAGCATAAGTACGCGTCCTGTTTCCCCCACCTCAGTCCCCACCTCGGTTGTCCCCACCGTTTTTCTCCAAAGGGGATCCCACAGTTTTTAGGAACGTGGTCGGGACTTACAGACAGTATTCGTTCGGCAAAGTAAAAGACAAATGAGTATGCCAGGGGTGGAGCATGCTCTGTTCAGCCAAATTTAGAATTCTGTAGTGAGAAAGCAACATTTCAACATTGTATATGGAATAGGAATAGGCTGAGAAGATATTTGATCTTAAGAATAGGTGAAACGGCTTGCTTATGACAGACATTCAGGGCTGGTGCAAGGATTTTTGACACCCTAGGGGAAACCTCTTTTTGCCACCCCTGTTGGCTCCACCCCTGACTCCACCCCCTTTGTCCTGCGCATGAATACGATGTCAGTAGGGCAGGGGACGGTGTCAGTAAGGCAGAGGACAGTGTCAGTAAGGCAGTGGATGGTGTCAGTAGGGCAGAGGACAGTGTCAGTAAGGCAGAGGACGGTGTCAGTAAGGCAGAGGATGGTGTCAGTAGGGCAGTGGGAGGTGTCAGTAAGGCAGTGAACGGTGTCAGTTAGGCAGAGGACAGTGTCAGTAGGGCAGAGGACAGTGTCAGTAAGTCAGCGGACGGTGTCAGTAGGGCAATGGACAGTGTCAGTAGGGCAGAAGACGGTGTCAGTAGGGCAGAGAACAGTGTCAGTAAGGCAGAGGACGGTGTCAGTAAGGCAGAGGACGGTGTCAGTAAGGCAGAGTACACTGTGACGGATCAACAGCAGCTGGGTGCCCTAGGCGGCCTCCTACTTTGCCTAGTGGTAGAGCTGGACCTGCAGACATTTTAACTTACTTAAAAGGTTGTTTATTGTAAGCTTGTTAACTCCTATTCTAAGCCATCGACTAGGAATCTGGCATATTGGGTATTTTCCAGAAGGACTGCTACACCAACTACACCAAAGCCCATATACAGCATATGGTACTTATTACAGGCAGCCCCTGGGTTACAAACATGATAGGGTCTGTAGGTTTGTTCTTAAGTTGAATTTGTTTGTAAGTCGGAACAGGTACATTTTTTAAGCGTAGCTTCAGCCAAAAAAAAATATTTTTAAGCTTTTTGGATAGCATAGGAAAGGGTTAACACCCCTGTAATGTTTGTTTTGCTGTCTATGTTTCTGTTCAGAAGATTTCCCCTCACTTCCTGTTCCAATGACAAATGGATTTTGAAAATTTTAAGTTGTTGTGGAAACAAACCTTGGTGATAACGCATCAGTGGAGACACCTTTTTTCCATAATAACTCTTACAGGAGTGAATTTCCCTTCCTAGTGGTAGATTTCCTCTCACTTCCTGTTGTCTCCCTCTGTTTGTAAGTAGGAGTCATTTGTAAGTCGGATGTTTGTAACTAGGGGACCGCCTGTATTGGTGTTCCAGTCTTGGCAAAGATTGGTGACCTATACACATACATGGATGTTATATATTTTCAGTCCTGATTGTTGCTAGTTTTGCCTACATTGATTGCGTTTCTGTGAATCTTTGTTTAAAATTTCATCACCACCAAAGAGAGATCAGAATGAATAAAACATTGTTATATTGTATGTTTCTATTAAACATATTAACTTCTAAATATGTATATACCTTGTTTTTTTTTCCTAAGTCCCCGAAATCAGCATTTATTAGTGCTGCCAAGAAAGCAAGGTTGAAGTCCAATCCAGTGAAAGTTCGTTTTTCGGAGGAAGTTATAATAAATGGACAGGTTTCGGTAAGTGCAATAGTTAATATGTTCAGATTCCATTATCTAACAGTTTTCTTTTCTAAAATATTACTTCAATTAACAATTAGACACTGGGTTGGTGTACTAAAAAATAAAATTCACTTTCCAAAGTGAATGGAAGTGAATGTTTCATTACCTTAGCAGTTAAGGTGACATTAAAAGAATTATACATTGAGATAAAAACCTTTTGTCTATAGCAGCCCCCCAGCACCCCCCTAATTACTTACTTGAGCCCCATCTCTCTCCAGCGATGTCCACGAATGTCTAAGCTGCCCGGGACACTCCTCCTGATTGACACAGCAGCTGCGTCATTGGCTTTCACGGCTGTCAATCAAAGTCAGTCAGCCAATTAGGGGAGAGAGGGGTGGGGCAGGGGCGGGGCTCCATGTCTGAATGTATACATAGAGCTCTCAGCTCGGGTGCCCCCATAGGAATCTGCATTCTGTGGGGGCACTCAACAGGAGCCAGGAGCAGCAAAGAGGGACAGAGAAGAGGAGGATCCAGGCTTCTCTGTGCAAAACCAACTGCACAGAGGAGGCAAGTATAACATGTTGGTTGATTTTTCTTTTAAAGAACAAGACTTTACAGCCACTTTAAAACTTTAAACTGCCTGTTGCAAAAAGGTAATATCAAAGCTGCTGATACCAGTAAAAGAAAAGTGTTTGTATTCTCGTTTGCCAGAGCTTGAGTTGCCAAATGCTGCTCCATTCAGTGGAAATGACCCAGTGAAGTATGTCTAGAAACCAACACTTCTGGAGGTGTCAATCTTCTGGGTCCTTAGCCTCTCTCACTGGATCCTCTTGTCCATGTCATTGCTCTGTGCTGCAATGGAGGTTCGCAGAAAGAATCTGCACTTTTAATATGATTTTTTTTACAACAGGGTTATTAATAGTCCGCTTAAGTTATTCAATCATGTGCAGATATACTATTTTTTTTATTTCCTATGCACTTTAATGCATATTCAAATCAAACACAACTTCCTTATCCTCTTAAAGCTAAGTGAGCACTCAGTTTGCTTAAGGAAAATTCTTAGCTTCTTTAGTTGAACACCTCTATTGCCCACCATTGGTAAATGTATTTTTTGTTGTTGTCATCAGCCATCTTTAAATTAGACATGTTTAATAAATACGTTTATCACATGGTTTCAATATGATACATCACCAATAGGTATCCTAATAATCATATATACTGACTTAAAAATAACAATATTTTGGGCTCTGACTAGCAGGTGGTAAGATAAATGGCAGAGGCAAAATAGTAGGGTTCTCACATAGTTATTGCAAACATTCTATCATCAGTATAAATACAGTCATCTTACAGGAGCTTATTTACACATCATGGCATTATTCTAAGTGAGGTTATTTCCAGGAAAACAAAATGTTCTGTGTAAAAAAAAAAAAAAAAGATGGTCCTAGTAAATAGCCCTGGCTTTGGACACCAAATATTGTGTTCCTACAGCCACCAGTAATGGAAATCCAAATGGATATGACTTTAGAAATTATTGGATAACATTAGAAGGGTATAACACATGGCAATAGTTGTCAGTATTCTTCTTTTATTCCCCATGAAGAATAGATTCTTGCAAGATTGGTACCAGGCATACTTATGGTGATTATGCTGTACCTTATATGCTGGCCTAAACCTTAAAGTGGTTCCGAAGGCTCAAGGTTTTTTACATTCATACATTCTATGCATAAAGGTAAAAAATTTTCTCTGTGCACGAGAGCCTCGGTTCTCCGTGGACTCTTCCTCCTCATAGGCTAGCCATTGGCTCCCGCTGCTGTCAAGTACAGCCAGCAAGCCAATGAGGTGAGGGAGGCACCGGGGGTCAAGCCGCGGCTCTGTGTGTGAATGGACATGCAGAGCAGCAGCTCGAGAGCTAGCCTGCTTTGGGGCCCCCATTGCCAGATGCTTGCTCTGGAGGCACTTGGCAGGAGGGAGGGGCCAGTAGCACTGGCGGAGGACCCGAGAAGAGGAGGATCATGGCTGCTCTGGGCAAAACCGCTGCAGATAAATATGACATGTTTGTTATTTTTTTTTTTTAAATGCCTTTAATATCACTTTAAGCTGGCGAAACAGAAGTAGGTTTTTGAATGCACTTTTGTACAAAAATTCATATCAACATTTGTATGAAAATTATCAGTACATTTGATGACTTGACGAATGTTTTTGGAAAATACTTTAAAATTTAGTTTGCTTTTAACATTTGATTTTAGAAAGAATGGGCTTTCCTGAATGAACACCACATTCGCTGTTAGCATTTAAGAAACATTTTCCATCCTGATCCTTTGAACTTTCTTAAAAATGAATGTCAACTTGATACCACCAATTATCAGAAAATCGAACGCACGTTTTTAAAGCAAAACATTTCAAATGAAATTCTACTATTGTACGGCCAGCTTTATTACAATCACAAATTTGGAAGAATTAGAACCCTTGTCACTTTTTACTGCTGTCTGGTTTCCACGTTTGGGAGATACTGGGGTTCATTTACTAAAACTGGAGAATGCAAAATCAGCTTCCAGGTTTTTTTTTGTCAACGCTTAATTGAACAAGCTGAAGGTAGAAGCTGATTGGCTACCATCCACAGATGCACTAGATTTTACACTCTCCAGTTTTAGTAAATCAACCCTATTGCCTTTATCACTTCCTGTGTTTTTGATGGGTGTCAGAGATAACAGGAAGCACAGCTAAAACCTTCCACTTAGGCCTTGTTCACACTTGTGTGTTTAATGTGTGGCGCATTATAAAAAGTTCTGCATACTGAATCTTTGATGCACTTTCATCAAATTGCATGTTCTATAGAGTTCAATTGTAACATGTCTAAAATGAATGTAAAAAAATGCCTAAAATGTATTGTATCAGATGCATAGATGTAAGCCTGCCCTTCTGACTTTTTGATAGGTATTAATCAGGAAGTGAAGGGAAACCTTCCCCCACTCTGGCAAAATGAGCAAGGTAGAACACTTTAAATATGCAAAATGGTATTCTTATAGCACCATTAGGCATAATTGAAACAATAAGAAAAGAAAATCTGAGGTTCTGCATGCAGCTTGATTTTCTAACCCATCCTAGAAAACTGACAGCTAAAACCTCCATTGCACATCGTTTATATCAACTGCTCATTGGCCCTATTGTCATTCTGTATTTTCTCCATTGCACCTTTGGCCTCATTTCCTCGTATTACTCTGCTATATGAGGTATTCATCCCTAATAGTGCTCTTAAAGGGTCATGCAGATTTAATAGATGAAAAAAACACCAGATGATGAGAAAACTCAAATTATGATGCAAAGCATATGTGGAAAATTGCGGTATGTGAAGATCACATTGCCATTAAATAAGCGAGATAATTGTGTTCCTTTGGATCAGCGTGTACAAATATTTTTAGAACCTGACTTTATGCGCAAGAAATCATGTGAGGATTTGTTGACAGGAATAGAAAGCTTGTTTCAAGCTTCAATAAGAAAAATAATCGCAAAAGAGAAGTAGGGCTGTTGGAAGCTTTGCTTAGGCTTATCTGACTCACTGCCGCAACAAAATCTGCTATTAATTAGTGAATCACCAACTTTAATACAATTCACAGTGTTGTGATAAGGAGCCAAGCAACATGTTAATAGCCTTCATACCACTGAGTTTAAAACAAGAGAAAACCACCCACAGACTCTCCACAGCACATAGTACATTTTCACTTAAGAAGGCAGTATTTTTAACCCCTGTTATCTAATTGCCATTTTACAATGACAGGATTTGAAATGTAATTCCTGATGCTAATAATAGTTTTTTCTGATAAATCTCTTGCCAAATATTTATTTACTGACAAATACTCAGTTTTATGCTGAAAGATCAGACACTGGTCCTGCTTTGGGAATCTATGGGATCACAGGCAGCAGGGCCTGGACATAAAGAGCCCACAACAACACAGTTTACTGCATAAAAACATTACTTTATTTGGACAACATTTGGCCGTGGCCTTTATTACTGGTTAATAAAAATAGTGTCAAACCATAACTGTTATCATGTACATCAACTGTAATTAATTAAATGCATCAACCGCTTACACAATTCAGCCACTAAGATTCGAGCTGCAAAATAAATGACCTGTTTTTAAATTATTGAACAGAACTGCCCCCACCAAACAGGTTGGATAAATCATATCCCAACTGTTACCAAACCTCAAGACCCACGGCCAACTCGATCATTGTTTGAAATTCCAGGTTCAATATGTCCAACCCCACTGCAGATAGGTGTTCCCCGTCATCTCTATACAAGCCCAGGAGACCCCCTTCTAAATTGGTATGGCGAAAGGAGAAACCAAAAGTAGGATACATTAACTTTTCAATTGCTTTGTTTATATATTTTATTACTTTCTCAAACGGTTTTAAAACTACTGACTCTAACCAGCGTAAGCAAATAAGGGAGGAATAATTTAAATAAAAAACAATCACTACATTAGGATAAACCTTCTTAATGTGATGAATAGAACTTTTAATATGTAAAAGCAAATCTAAAGTCCTCTGTTGGCCGATATTGTTGCCTCCTAGGTGTAGAATTAAAATATTAGGAGCAGGCCACTGAAGGTGCAAACTGCTGAACTCAATTAATAACTTCTCCTACCGCATGCCTCTCCTACCATTCCAAAACACTTGAAAAGCTCCAGGATCCAAACCTAGGTTAGCCCTATAGCAACAAGACATAGCACTTTCCTGTGCCCAATACACGAATGAGTGTCCTATAAGCCAAACCACTCGTGGGCGACCTATAATAATCATATGAAAGAGTTAGGTCGGACATATAGTTTAAAGGCATCAGACTTCCATCTACCCAGTTGTTTTATATTGTCAGAGCTCAAACCAATCGTAGCAGCTTCTGTGGCTGCTCCTATTCTAAAGGAGTAAGAGGTAAGTTTAATATTGTCCAAATGTAAGAAATAACAACATTTTGCCAAAACTCTATTGAATTGGAAGTGCAGTTATCCCATAAGCAGACATCCGTGCTGATAATGACAAAAAACACATCCAAAGAAGATAGGGTAACTGTGAGGATCCTCCACCAAAGAGACACTGGTCAAATACCCTACTCACCAGACATCCATGATCTCCATTACAGAGATCATAAGTGCATGGAGAAATAATGGCTTTCCAGCAAACATCAGGGAACGTCCACACAGCTAGGAAGGAACTCCAAGTCTTCCAAAGTGAAGAATTGATACATAGGAATCAATAGACAGGGATTCATATGTATCAATTCTTCCCTATGGAAGCCTCCCATTTCTTTCACATATACCGGGTACCAGGAGTTCCTTCCTAGCTGTGTGGACGTTCCCTGGTGTTTGCTGGAAAGCCATTATTTCTACGTGCCCTTATGATCTCTGTAATGGAGATTACGGATGTCTGGTGAGTAGGGTGTTTGACCAGTGTCTCTTTGGTTGAGGATCCTCACAGTCACCCTATCTTCTCTGGATGTGTTTTTTCTATTATCAGCAAGGATGTCTGCTTACGGGATAATTGCACTTCTATTGGACTATATTGAATAATTGCACTTTAACCACTTCAATACTATGCACTTAGAACACTTCCTGCCCAGACCAATTTTCAGCTTTCAGTGCTGTTGCGATTTGAATGAGAATTGCGCGGTCGTGCGACGCTGCACCCAAACAAACGTTTTATCATTTTGTTCCCACAAATAAAGCTTTCTTTTGGTGGTATTTGATCACCCCTGCGGTTTTTAATTTTTGCGCTATAAAAAAAAAGCCCGAAAATTTTGAAAAAAAAACATTTTTCTTTGTTTCTGTCACAAAAGTTTGTATAAAGTACATTTTCTCCTTCACTGACGGGCACTGATGTGGCTACACTGATGGGCACTGATGAGGCTACACTGACGGGAACTGATGAGGCAGTACAGATTGGCACTGATGAGGTGGCACTAATAAGGTTGCACTGATGATGGGGATCATATGCAGCACTGATGGGCGGCACTCACAAGCAACACTGAGGGGCACTGATACGTGGCACTGATATGCGGCACTGATGGACACTCATAGGCGGCACTGATAAGTGGCACTGGGCACTGATGGGCACTGATAGGTGGCACTTTTAGGTGGCACTGATAGGTGGCACAGGTGGTCACTGATAGGTGGAACAGGTGGGCACAGGTGGGCACTTATAGGTGGCAGTGGTGGGCACTGGTGGAACAAGCACTGTTAGGGATGGCACTGGCAGGCATCATACATAGGCACAGTGCCATCCCTACAGTGCATAATAGTGCCCTTACCTGGTGGTCTAGTGGGGGCTCCCTGGTGGTCCTGATCCGGCTCCCTGGTGGTCCAGTGGGGGTGATCCTGAGGGTGGCTGCGCTGATAAACGTTCAGCGCAGCCCCCCCCCATCAGGAGAGCAGCCGATTGGCTCTCCGCTGCTCAGGTCTGCAGACCTGAGCAGAGGAAAAGCCGCTACACGGCTCTTCCTATTAACACTGTGATCAGCCGTGATTGGTCACGGCTGATCACATGGTAAAAGGCGTCGGATCTAAGCCTTTTACCTCGGTCGGTAATGCGGTGGGTCAGACTGACCCACGGCACCACCGATCGGCGCAATGCGCGCCCCCAGGGGCGCGCGATCGCAGCTTATCCTGAGGACGTCAATAGACGTCCAGTCAGGATAATGAGCCACCCGCCCGGACGTCATTTGTCTATACGCCGGGCGGGAAGTGGTTAATTAATATCAGTTGTCTTAGGAACTTTAACTGGCATGTTATGTTTATATGGGACAACCAATCTCTTATTGGACCATTATTGAACAGTTGCACTTTAATCATTTTTTGTATGAACTACATTCTCGCTTACTGTGGTTTTTGAATGACATATTGATTTTTATAAATTATGCACAATAGGGCTATTCTGACCCCTAGTGGTCACTTCTATGATATGCACCAATATACTTTTTAGTATTAGTACCTTTTTTGTGAGCGTGGTTTAATTTATTTACAATCATTGTACATAGACTTCTTTTGTCTTTGTCTTTACAACAAGCAGCTCCATTATAGGCATAGCTATATTGTGCAGGCAGAGGAACATTAGCTTTGATACTTATTATCCCTTTTATTGAACTGGGACTTAATAAGAGGCAAACTGTCTGCATGAATGAAGAGAATTTCACTGACAGGAGGCCAAACGGATAAATAACTCACGACTGGGCGTAATCTCACGACTGGGCAAATTGGGCAAGCAGATAAATGTAGCCAGATCCCTTTGCCCAATTGGTCAGTTTTACTCCTGTCAATAAAGATCTTAAGAAAACCAGACAGATGCCTTCCACTGGCAGATACTACTTCAGAAATGCGTAAAGCAGCAAAAAAGGATAGACAGAAGACAGCATTAAAAATAAAAGCTTTATATGAAGAGAAACAAACAGAACTGGAAATTTTGCAAAGTAATGTAAGAATATCAGGAGTAATGGGATTCTGATTGTCCCTTTCTGTATCCTTTCAAAGCCTGTCAAACAGAGAAAAATTTAAACATGGCGTAATGGTATTAAATTTTTTGAAAGAAAGAAATGCCTGAAAGTGTTTTATTAATATGAGACCAGGAATATGTCTTACTCATTAGAAATTCCAAAAAATATAAAACTACACTTTCAGAACATATACAGGCATCTCAACAATGTGAAGCCAGGAATTGCAACCGCAGCATCCAGGAAGACCTGTATCCAGTCCAAGAAGAGGGATTTTGAAATATTATTACACACTAAACTAACTTCCACAAATGAGGCGGGCAAGGGATTCCAGCTGGATCTGCAGTTGGTAGAAGGGAAAAAAATCACTCCATCTGTAATTTAGAGGGAGCATCGGCCACTTCATTTACCTTACCTGGAATGTATTTTGCTTTAATCCAGATGTTTAAGCAAAGGCATTCATACATTAAATAACAAAGAATATGAATAACTGACTGGGGTCTGGATGTAAGGCAGTTTACAGCAAACAAGACACCTCTATTGTCCATGCTAACAAGAAGCCGTCTGTTCGCAAAAAACTCACCCCAGATTTCAAATGAAACAATAATTGGAAATAGCTCTAGTAACACAATGTTCTTACAGAGACCTCTGCTTGTCCACGAAACTGGCCAGGAGGCAGTGCACCAATGAGACTGCCACATCTGTGGACAAGCAGAAGTCCCCATCCAAAATAAATACTTCTTGCCAAAAGGCTCTGCCATTGAAGCGATCTAAAAATGTATCCAGACCAGCATGCCTTCTCTAATTTCATTAGTTAGTTTGTTATGCGAAAAAGGGTTCTTGAGACCTGATATGGCTAAATATAGCCTCCTAGAAAATATTCTACCGACAGGAAGGATTCTAGTTGAAAAAGCCAATAGGCCAAGTAGGGACTGCATTTCTTTAAGTAAAATGTTTTTCTTACCAATCAATGATCACAAAAGATGTTTAAACCCAATTATTTTCTCTACCGGAAGTCTAAATTCTTTTCTTACAGTATTGATAGTTATTCCCAAAAAATCGATGCAAGTGACAGGCCAAATGTTTTTTCTGCCACTAAAGGAACCCCAAATTCTTTACAAATTTCAAAGAAATTATTCTTGAGGTGATAAAAAAAGTATCATGGACAGTACTCAATTTTCTCTGAAGAAATTATTCAAAAGCGATATACATTGGTCTGAATCTACTGAGCCCATAAATAAAAAATCATGCAGGTAATGAACTAAAAAGGAAGAACCTGACTTCAAGGACACTACCCACTCTAAAAATGGTGAAAAAGTTTCAAAGTAAAAACACGAAAGGGAGCATGCCATTGGGAGACATCTGTCAAATTAAAATTTCCCCTGAAAATTAAAACCCAAAGAATTAAAACCAGTAGGGTGAATGGGGAGTAACCTAAAGGCTGACTTAATGTCTGCTTTTGCTAGTAATAAATTATCCCCAAGGAGCCTAATCTTCTGAATTGCATCCTCAAATAATAACTATGAAACAGAAGACAGGTTCTCTTCAATTTGGTCATTAAGTTGAATTAGCCTAAAAGAGTTGGGCTCTTTTATAGGAACTACACCTAAAAGGGATAAACAAAAGTTACTAAAAGGAGGATAATCAAACGGGCCAGAAATCCTGTCCTCTAAAAGCTCTTTTGCTAATTTGGCACTAAATACTTCAGGAAAATCAACTACAGATTTCAAACTTTTTACCTTACTGAAGCCCAGGCTCAAAAGGAGGAGGAAGAAAACCTTCTGGAAAAAACCCTAATTTAGAAGGGTTGCCATCCGAGTGTTTGGGTAAGATATCAACCACGACAGCATTTTTATTAATTTCACTGGTGTTGTGGCTTTTTGGAAAAAAATCTTTATATGGCTGCTGAATATTTGCTGACGATATTTTGCAAAAACACCTGGACATCTGCGATTTTTATTGGGACTTTGATATTGGGGCAGACAAGTCGGACATTTTTGACAGTTTTTTGGGACCAATGACATTTATACAGCGATCAGCAATTTAAATATCCACTGATTACTGTATAAATGTCATTGGCAGTGAAGGGGTTAACCTGCAGGGGGTGATCTAGGGGTTAACTGTGTTCTCTAGGAGTGTTCTAACTGTGAGGGGGCTGGGCTGTCAGGGGCATAAGAGATCTCACTGATCCCAGTGACAGGGATCAGTAGATCTCTTACATGCTGCCTGTCAGAACAGGGAACCGCCGTGTTTACTTCAGCTGTTCCCCGCTCTTTCCCTCTGGCACGCTCACGCAGAGTGCGGTGGGCATGAGAGCGCGCTGTCGGCTGCCGCGAATCACTGTTTTTTTACGGCGATTCGCGGAATGCAGCCACACTGCCGCAGTAAAAGGCAGTGCGCGGTCGGGAACCGGTTAAAGGAGCTGTAGGCAGAAGGTTTTTTATCTTAATGCAGATTAAAAAACCTTCTGTTTGTAGCAGCCTCCCCAGCACCCCCCAATTACTTACCTTTCTCCTCCTGATTGGCTGAGACACAGCAGCGGCGCCATTGGCTCCCGCGGCTGTCAATCAAAGTCAGTTAGTCAGGTGAGAGAGGGGGCAGGGCCAGTTCATGTCTGAACGGACACACGGAGCTCTGACTCGGCTTGGGTACCCCCATAGAAAGCTGCTTGCTGTGGGGCACTCAATAGAAGGAAGGGGCCAGGAGCAGCAAAGAGGGACCCAAGAAGAGGAGGATCCGGGCCACTGTGCAAAACCAACTGCACAGAGGAGGTAAGTATAACATGTTTGTTATTAAAAAAAAAATGAGCCTTTACAATCGCTTTAATTTGTACACAAAGAGGTGAACATTGATCCGCGTATGATATCAGTTAAATAAACCTTGCAAGTAAAAGATAAATGTTTATGTATAATGTATTTCTATTAAACCACTTATTAACCTTTAATATTAGTTAATAGTTAGTTAATAGTTATTAGTTAATCATAATAGGCTAAATTAACTCCTTCTTTCTCTGCTCACCTTAGCTATTTTTTTATGAGAGTTATTATTATTTTTTACCATTAATATTTACATTTTTCTTTTTTTATATTATTCTCAGAACTGCAAAAAAATGAAAAAAAAAATAACTTTTTCATTTACAAATAACTTGAGTTTTGTCTATGTTCCTTCTGTGGGGACTTCCATAACTTTTATTTGTACCTGTCACTGGGACAGGAAGTAAAGGAGAAATGTTCAAATAAAGAACCAAGCAGGAAAATAAATTCTGTTTTTACTAAAGACGGCTTAGTGCCATTGCCAGGGTCTGTGTCACTAGGGGGATTTCCCCTCACTTGCTTTCCCAGTGACACCCTGTCAAGATAGGACAGGGTGTCACTGCAAAAAGAAGTGGGAGAACAAATATAGGCAATAAAAAAAATCAGACAAAGGTTTTAACTTTTAAACAGACACAGGCAAACTTTTCTGAACTCTATCCAACACAAGAGGTAGGAAGCGTCCCAGGAGTTTATTCTAAAGTAGAAAAGTACGGTAATTCATTTGGACTCTTTAAGATATAGACACATCTATGCAATATTTTCAGTTATGCTAACTAATGTATTTCATTCAGCTCTAACCTTTTACAACTGCTTGACCTACTCAGTTATAACAGCTAACCTGAGTTTTGTCTTTCTTATATTTCACAGGAAACAGTCAAAGATAATTCCCTTCTATTCATGCCAAATGTCCTAAAGGTGTACTTGGAAAATGGACAAACCAAATCTTTTCGCTTTGACAATGGCACTTCTATAAAGGTAAGGCTAAGGTTCCTCGTTGATTGTATGTGCTTAATTCTTTTCTGTCTGCTCCAATGAAAAGAGACACTTTATACCTTTTAACATGCCAGAACTGAACTCAGAATAGGAACTGCATTAACGTTCAGTCTACCGGAAATCTTAAGCACATCTTTAACAAATTCATCTTAGGTTCCAATCACATATGCCAATGCCATTGTGAATATGGTATAACCACAAAAACATTTGAGAGCGGCAGAAGTGTATTAAAGTACAAATATGTGTATAAATTGCCCCTTATTCTCATGTAAGTTTTTATTAAAGACTGAGCTACAGTAATGGAACTATCACTAGCCTTGCAGCGTTGTATTTTTTTTTTAATCAGCCCATTCAACCATTACCTGCGTAGACCTAAGCTGGTTTGTTTCCTAGGCGTTGTGGCAGACAGTTGTTCCTATCTAATTTTCTAGGTGACCCTGGCATGTAACCTTTTGTTCTTTAGTTATAGTTATTGTTTTAATAGGTTTCAGGCCCACGGTACAGATCTGTAAAGCACTGTAATAACAAACTGTTATAGCTGTTCTCTACCAAGTGCTTGCCATTCACTCTACCAATACTTGACCTTGCAGCAAGACAAAAACTGTCATCGTGTTTAGATTTCTCAAACATCCCCTTTCAAAATGCCAACTTCAAAAGAGGACACAACATTATTTCCCCATTTTAAGTGCACCTATACTGACATTTTAAAGTAGTTCTAAAGTATAAAGGTTTTTACCTTAATGCATTCTCTGCAATAGGGTGAAAAAACTCCTTACTTTCTGTCCTTTCCTCCCCCATTCCTAAACACTTACCTGGCTCCGGTCATCCTCCAGTCTTGACGACAGCATCACTCCTTTTACTGCCTTCACAGGAGAAACTGAGGGTAGTCCAGAGTCATAAGCTCCTGTTGCTTTCAGTCAAACTCCTGTGACAAGGGAGCAGGGGTGTGCATTGCCAATACTGTATGTGTCCATGGATGCACACATCTCGGATTGGGAGCGCACAAGCATGGGTGCCTCCTTAGCACATAGCTTGCTAAGGACACACCCCTGAGCAGTGAGAAGAGGAAAGCGCTGGAGGGGGACTACTAGAAGAGGAGGTAAGGGACATCTCTGTCCAATATCAATACACAGAGCAGGTACGTGTAAGTATAACATTTTGTTATATCTTTTTTTAGTATCACATTAGGAACCTTCAACAGTAAAGTAAGTAAAAATGCTAGTTGCTTGGCCTTTATGCTGACCCACTTGCTTCACTACTTTCTGAGTCACAGACTTAGAACAAGTGTGTGAATCAAGTCAGAGTAAAGTAGTCTTTATCTGCATACTTGTTCTTTGTCAATAATGCAGTAAACCAATAAAAATAAACACGCCAACTAGCATTTTTATGTATTTATCATAATGGTCTTCCTTTAAGCCTTTTGATGCCAGAGATGTTTTAACATTTTTACACATATGTTACAAGGCTAATTTTAGGCCTAAATATTAGTTAAAGCCCCTAAAACTGTGAGTGCTGACCATAGAATTGTTACTCTTACTGTAGCTTGCATGGGATGCCTAATATGTGCGGTACATTGTTGTTTTTCTACTTAGGCACACCTGTCAGGTTCCTTTACATTTGTGTGTATGTGAGGGCAGGGAGCTTTAACATTTTTGTTGGTGGTTTTTATTGACTGTGTATAACTTTAATTTGTTCAACTTTTGAGACATTAGAGGTCTATGAGTTCCCTAATGCCGCCCTTACACTCTATTGAAGCTAATGAAGCCCAGATTCTGCTTAACATCTTCCCCGGCAACAGCAGCAGGGAAATTACAGCTCGGAACCTGGAAGTAGTGAAATGCTGGTAGTTTCCAGGATCATTCATCAGAGATAGCTGTAATTGATGTAAATATCCCAGCAAATTTTGTACACTGAACACGATCCCTCCTCTCTCCCTCTTTCCCCACACTCTCTTTCTTTTCCCATCCCCTCTCTCTCTTCCCTCTTCCCTCTCACTGTCTCCCTGTCCCTCTCTCTCACCCTTACCCCTCCTTCCTTTTCTTTCTCTCTCTCTTCTCTCTCCACCTCTCCTCCCATTCTCCTCACACTCTCTTATTTACCACCCACAGCCCATCTGAAAACTAGGCTACATAGGTGACACTTGGATTGTTGCCTCCTAAGGCAGCCCATAGATGATTTGATTTCCTTTCCTTCCACCACAGGTGGTAGAAGGAGAGTAAATTGTTCAGTTCCCCAATCAACACAGTCAGTGTTGATGTAGAATGTCTCCTGCATTGCTATTGTGTCAGAGGTGTAACTAGAACCTTTAGGACCCCGGTGCAAGAAATTATGAAGGGCCCCCCTGACCCCTGGCCAGGGCCCTTCCCTCTTCCCACTGATCCTGGGGCCCTTTACTCCCTTCCCACCGAATAATAGAATAGTTGTGTACCGAGCCTCCCATTCATTCAGAAATGGAAGTATAGTAAAAACTCTTTACTATGCTTCAGTTATGAGTGAACCAATTGGTACCAATCAATGACTCTGTTCATTCAGAAAAGGAAGAAGTCGGTAAATGACACATTTACAGACCCGTTCCCATCTCTCCATCACACATCTTCTACAGCAGCTGGAAGGAGAGTGGAGGGGGAAGACAGCAGCTCTGTGGGGGTACCAGGCAAGCACACTGGGACCCTGGCAACATCAGAAGACAAGTAAACTGGATGGGAGGGGCGACAGGGGAATATATAGAGGAACCAATCTCCTCCATTAGGAGGAAAATGGAGGAGATTAGTTCCTCTAAATGCTGCCCCCGCCATCCCTCCTATCCAGGTGTACAAGGGAGGCACACACGCCCCCCTGGAGCATGGGGCCCAGTTGCAATTGCAATCCCTGTAGTTATGCCCCTGTATTGTTTACTTCCTCTACATACCCCTGTAAATTAGAAGCATAATGGGCTACATGCACTACGCATGTGCTGAAATGACGTCGGCACATGCAGAACACTGCATATCTCCTGAACCGTGCAGGTTTGGGAGATATGCAGGGCACCTACAGGCAAGCCTTATTCTAGGCTTACCTGTAGGTTAAAGTAGGGCTGGACTGGGACAAAAATTTGGCCATGGACTTCATACAGACCGGCCCACTTTATATTTGCAAACACGCACAAAGACAAGTGAACAAGCAAAGTGGGAGCGCTAACGACATACAGGAACATTGCTACAGCCTCTTTGGCTGGAATTTCAGAAACCGGCATTGCTGCACAGCCATTGGCTGCCTTTCAGCAGTGCAGCGGTGCTGAGGCTGAGCTGGGTTGCGCACTATGAAGTGAGGTGATGGGCAGTGCAGATGACAGGTCTCTCCTCCATACCAGCCGGCCGGACAAACCCGCCCCCCCGGCCAACCCCAATTGCCCCACAAGCCCCCTCCTTCACTGGCCATTAGCCGTTCTACTTTAATTCTCTTATAGGCAGAACAGTCAGTAGAGGGCCAACTAAAAAAATTATAATATACAAACAGTGCCTTGAAAAAGTATTCATACCCCATGAAATTCTCCACATTTTACATTCCCCATTTTGGTTACAACCAAAAACATAAATGTATTTTATTGAGATTTTATGTGATAGGCCGACACAAAGTTGCCCATCATTGTGAAGTGGAAGTAAAATGATAAATGTTTTTTCAAAATTGGCACCTGGGCAGATCCTATATCTGGCACACCCCCCCTCCCCCAGGCAGCGCACTGCACGTCAACGTCAACTGACGTTAGGTTAGTATATTGGCAGGTTAGGGTGATATAGAGTCAGTTTAGGGTGGAATATAGAGCCAGGTAGGGGTGGTATATAGAGCCAGGTTAGGGCGGTGTATAGCGCAAGGTAGGGGTGGTATGTAAAGCCGGGTTAGGGTGGTGTATAGAGTCAGGTTAGGGTGGTGTATAGAGCCAAGTACTGGTGTTATACAGAGCCAGGTTAGGGTGATATAGTGCCAGGTTAGGTGAAATAGAGCCAGGTTAGGGTGGTATATAGAGTCAGGTAGGGGTGGTATATACAGTCAGGTAGGGGTGGAATATAGAGCCAGATAGGGGTAGAATATACAGCCAGGTAGGGGTGGTATATACAGCAAGGTAGGGGTGGTATATACAGCCAGGTAAGAGTGGTATATACAGCCAGGTAGGGGTGGAATATACAGCCAGGTAGGGGTGGTATATCCAGCCAGGTACGGGTGGAATATACAGTCAGGTAGGGGTGGAATATAGAGCCAGATAGGGGTGGAATATAGAGCCAGGTAGGGGTGGTATATATAGCTAGGTAGAGGTGGTATATGGAGACAGGTAGGGGTGGTATATAGAGCAAGGTAGGGGTGGAATATACAGCCAGGTAGGGGTGGAATATAGAGCCAGATAGGGGTGGAATATAGAGCCATGTAGGGGTGGTATATACAGCCAGGTAGGGGTGGAATATACAGCCAGATAGGGGAGGAATATAGAGCCAGATAGGGGTGGAATATAGAGCCAGGTAGGGGTGGTATATACAGCCAGAGAGGGGTGGAATATAGAGCCAGATAGGGGTGGAATATAGAGCCAGGTAGGGGTGGTATATAGAGCAAGGTAGGGGTGGTATATACAGCCAGGTAGGGGTGCATTATAGAGCCATGTAGGGGTGGTATATAGTGCCAGGTAGGGGTGGAATATATAGCCAGGTAGGGGTGGAATATACAGCCAGATAGGGGTGGAATATAGAGCCAGATAGGGGTGGAATATAGAGCCATGTAGGGGTGGTATATACAGCCAGGTAGGGGTGGAATATACAGCCAGATAGGGGAGGAATATAGAGCCAGATAGGGGTGGAATATAGAGCCAGGTAGGGGTGGTATATACAGCCAGAGAGGGGAGATATAAGGTGGGGATAGACCGAGATATAAGGTGGGGAGAGACCGACATATATGGTGGGGATGGACCGAGATATAAGGTGGGGATAGACCG
>BLSH010361173.1:398078-409338 GCA_018402905.1 Glandirana rugosa | reverse complement strand
CTTTACAACACAGCCGCCAGGATCCCCCTCCCCCTTATCCACCTCTTTCCAGCAGCCGCGGCCAACTGAACACAGAGCCCTGAGTGCCGGACCTGAGGGGGGGGGCTATCAGAGCCGCCGACTCCCGTGGCGGCGGGAGGGGAGGCGGATGTGCTCTGTCTGCCTGCATGTTGCTGCTGCCTAGGAGGGGACACTCCACGGACCTGTAACGGCTGGTGGGAAAGGGCTCCTCCGCTCCAGGCAGCTATGATCATCACTGGAGCCTGGAGGAGTGATGCGCGCCGGCCGACAATAGACCCCATGCACCAGTGGGTCCTACTGCCTCCGCCCGCGGCTCTGTCAAGTCGCCCGCCCTCCGGGCGGGCAACTTGACACCGCCATTAGGGGCCCCTCGGGAGGCTCGGGGCTGAGGGCGTGACATTCGGGGCTCCAGCCCCGATAGCCACCCCTTAGCGACGCCCCTGCAGGACACATTTGCCAGTTCAAAAAAAACCAGCCAACAACATTCATCCTGTGTGTATAAGGTAATGTGGTGTGGGCTGAGGATGAATCCACTACAAAAGGTGTTCTCATTGGCATCATCCCATATACATATTCGAGAAACTTTACATATGCCTCAAAGAACATGAAATGGCAGGAGTATAAAAAGATACACTTTATTTAATACGTAGATAGAAATTAGTCAAGTAAAAAACACAATATTAGGTGTATCTTATCATACAAACTTTTACAGTCACATGTTTACATATATTTTATGGGTATGTTTGATCTGGTGATGTATTTCGCAGACTTCCGCTTCTTCAAAATCCATTCAAGCAAGCAAATATTATGTGTGACTAAAAGCAGAAAAGATCATTTTAGATATTTGTACAAAATTATTTTCAAGAAAACACATGATAACTATGTCAACATATAAATGAGAGAAAAGCATATACAGTATGAACAGTATGTTTGAATCTTGTATATGCTTTTCTCTCTTTATTATGTTGACATAGCTATCATGTATTTTCTTGAAAATAATTTTGTAAAAATATCTAAAATGACCGCTTTTAGTCACACATGATATTGCTTGCTTGTATGGCTTTTGAAGAAGTGGTAGTCTGCGAAACGCGTCACCAGATCAAGCATGTCCATAAAATATATGTAAACATTTGACTGTAAAAGTTTGTATGATGATACACCTATTAGGGTGTTTTTTAATTGACTCATTTTTATGTATTAAATAAAATGTATCTTTTTATACTCCTGGCATTTCATGTTCTTTGAGGCATATGTAAAGTCCTGCACTACATACATATACAGGCGGTCTCCGGGTTACAAACAAGATAGGGTCTGTAGATTTGTTCTTAAATTTAATTTGTTTGTAAGTCGGAACAGGTACATTTTTTATGTGTAGCTTCAGCCAAAATAACTATTTTAAGTTTTTTGGATAGCATAGAGAAGAGGTAACACTCCTGTAATGTTTGTTTTGCTGTCTAGGTTTCTGTTCAGAAGATTTCACCTCACTTCCTGTCCCAATGATAATCGGATTTTGAAAACTTGGAAACAATGTGGAAACAAACCTTGGTGATAAAGCATCAGTGGAGACACCCTTTTCCCATAATAACTCTTACAGGAGTGAATTTCCCTTCCTAGGGGGAGTTTTCCTGTCACTTCCTGTTGTCTCCCTCCGTTTGTAAGTAGGAGCCATTTGTAAGTTGGATGTTTGTAACTAGGGGACCGCCTGTAGTACCTTTTCCCTTTTTCGACCTGCGTGTATGTCGGCCTGTCGGACGAGCATGCTGGAGAGCCAGCATCCGACCGACTTCCGATCAGCGTTCTCAGCCTATGGTGGAGAGTGCTGATCAGAGTGTTCTGGCGGAGGGCCATCCCCCTGTCAGAACACAACAGCTCAGTGAGGGACATTTCTGTACTAATGCCGGATAGTTAGTACAGCTGCTCTGACTGAGGCTGACAGTTTTTTTTCGTGCAACCCAGGCTTAAGGGCTCATACACACAGGATGTTTAAAAAACGCCAGCGCTGCTGTCAAGTAAAAGCAGCATTAAAATGCGCTTTTAGCCGCATTTTTGAATAGCGTTTATGAGCGTTTATACGAGTTTTTGAGAGTTAGTGTTTTCAAGCCTTTTTACAGTAAAAACACTTCCTAAAATGTAAAAATGCCTAAAAACGCCAAACGCAGCTAAATGCAGCTAAAAGCTGGTTACAGCATTTAATAGCCTTTTTTGGCATTTTGCGTTTTTACAGCCAAACCACCTCTGCTCCTGGAAGCACTGGATTTTTTTTACTGCCCCTAAACGCTTATGCCTCCAAACTCCTCTGAAAGTTTATGTGTGCATGGACACATAGGCCAACATGGTGGGGAGTTCAGAGGCAGAAAAAAAATACATCAGACGCCCCTAAAAGCAGCTGCAAAAATGTCCTGTATGCATGAGCCCTAAAGAAGTAAATAGGCACAAGAGTGAACACAATCAGCTAGTACCCAAGATGCACGATTTTATTGCGTTATTCACCTATGATTCCTTTACAGAGACACAAATTTATCGCTTCCAAATGTCCCTCATTTGGAGGGACTGTCCCTCTTTTGGAGATCCCTCTGTCCCTCTTTCCTCCTCAGTTTTCCTATGTTTAGGTTTGATGCCTGGTCTCTATACATATTTACTATTTAACTACCTAAAGTGTTATACTACACTACAAATGTATCCAACCTCTAAATGATTGCATTTCCTATTTTGAAAACCCACGAAAGAAAGAAAAATGATTGCTGAAAAAAAGCACCTGTGGGCTTGAACTGTTTCCCAATAATAGTTCCTTGGTTGCTCCATAAATAGGGTCTACCAGGGGTGTGTTCATTGCATACATACCTTATACTTAAAGGCATCCCTCTTCCTCATTGTAGGAAGTCAGGAGGTACTGTATGTAAATGAGCTATTTGGATGGTGATGTGGGGTTAGAGCTGCACCGGGCAAGAAAAATTGCAATGTCAAAGATTAGTTCTGGGAATCGAAGTGTTTTATTAAAGAGTCACGCATAATTATTGTGAAACTTTTCAGACAGCAAAATCTTTTTTAGGCATTTGAACAAGAGCTATTGTCATTGTCATGCCTTTTTCATTCCAGCCAGTGTAATGGAAGCTGCAAAAGACAGACAGAAAAAGATTTTTATTTATGCCTCCTTATGTTCTAGAAAAACAAATGACACCATGTTTGAAAGATGACTGACTTTTTCTATTAGTCTGTAAATTAATGTTGCTTAATTACTCATTTATATTTATAATTTGTTTAGAAGAAAAAACACTTCCAATCTTTCAACCTTTCATCATGGTTTCTGGCATTTTAGCCCAGAGCAAGGCAAGCAAAGCCAGCTGTTGGCTGACATCACAGAGTGGGTACAGGTTCTGCAAGGATTCCAATCTTAAGGTCGGGATCCACCCAGATGCCTGACTGGCATCTGGCTCAGCCTTTTAGTGTGCTGCTGAAATCCTTAGCTTGCCGGTCCCATCCCCTCCACAGCCTGAAGCTTCAGTGAGCAGTGGAGGGGGAGAGCAGAGAGCAGAGACTGACAGCCATGCTCTCTGCTTAGTGAAGACTGAGAACTGAGAGATCAGTGGTCATGCGATCACTCGATTCTTGGTCTTATAGCCAGTGGGGGACAGCTGCAGCTTCAGACTGATGCTGCAACCATATAGGTGGGTATGTGTGTGTGTGTGTGTGTGTGTGTTTTTTATTTCCTGCCCTTCTCCTTTAAAATTATGTAATTCATTCTCTTTTTCCATATATATCTGCTGTCCCCTTGTCCTTTGTACAGTCCCTAAAATAAAAAAGGGGTATTTTAACAATTTGCATAAGTGAAAATACACTTTAACAATGAGGGGCCCAAAACTGTACTCCATATTCAAGATGAGAGCTAATAAACAATGTATACAGAAGCAATAATATTCTGACACACAAATTATATTAGTTATTCTAAGATATCCTTAGCAATGGCTTTAAAAACAAAATGCATCCAACCATGATCACCACAGGTAATCGCTAGCTATGTGAACAGTATGAATAACTGCGGTGCAGCTATTCGCGCAGATCTTTAAATTTCAGTCCCAGGAATCTGCAGATTCTAGCTGCTGGAGTTCACCTATGCAAATTGTGCCTAATTCCTCATATATAGGAACACACAATGCAGCTACTTGCACAATAAAACTAAGGTGGTAAAGCCCCACTTTTGTGATCATTGGGCTGAGCAGGAGAAATCTTTTCCTGGTCACGATGTCCCAATCTTTGATGCATGATGAATATACTGTATAAAAATAAAGGGGCAAAACAATAAATCTAAATAATTATTGTGAATATGTATTAATGTGCAAAACAATACTTGTGAAATGGATGTGCAATGTATCGCCCTACACCTCTATGACCCACCCCGGGTTGTATTTTTTACAAGGTTGCAGCTGATCACTGAGCTGCCATGACAAAAAAAAAAAAACATTTTATAAAGTTAAAACCATTAACTATGCTTAGATAGCACATGTTCATACACTAGATGGCACATTGGCTCAAATGTATATAAAATCTAAAAACTAAGAACCTGTAACAGTGGGCTAAGATTTGTGCTAGAAATATGCATTATGCTAATAGATATGCAATCACTGGGTTATTGCACACTAAATAGTAAAAAGTAAAGTAAATCTATGGTCACAGTATAGACTTTAATTTTATAACATCAGCGTTGTATTAACAATACAAACAATAGTTATTATTGACAATCCAACATAGGCTTACTTGAAAATCTTTGCTCATGTTCTGCCTGTCTGCTGGCCATCTCTTTACAACCCTTTTGGGATTCCCTGCATGTTTTGCAGCCTCTCATCTGCTGTTTAATTTCAATTTCTAAGGATTACATATCCCATGGTACCTTGCTGCCTGCGAACAGTGATTCTTGTACTGACCTGAAATTCCTCCTCTCATTGCCTGTGTAATTCTGAAGGCAGACTCTGTGAATTCTCTGAAACAGCAGAGCCTATTCGCAAGACACGGTGAATGGCTGTCACAGAAGTAAATGTGTGGAGATCTTCACAAAGTAAGTTTACATACTTCAAGATTAATAGGAGTAGGCTAGACATAACTGAGATACTATATGTGTGGAAATGAAAATATGATTTTAAGACTGCCCAGGGGTTTTCCCTGTATAGAAGGGACAGGGTAGATAGAACAGGGGAAGGGATGTACATCAAGAGTGATTTGCTGGTGAAAACGAAGGATCACATTACTAATGGAGCAATGAAGGGGGTGGAATCCTTGTGGCTGGAGCGTCAAAGGGAAGAAACAAAAGAGAAGTGAATAGTGAGGGTATGATACAGGCCCCCTAACCTGAAGGATGAAAAGGAGACCGATCTCCTTTCATAGTTACAAATATTGTTGCGGCAAGGCAATATTATCATCATGGCGGACTTCAATTATCCAGATATTGACTGGGCAGATGGAACTGATCACTCCTCTAAGGCTCGGCACTTCTTAAATGTCTTGTGGGACAATTTTATGTGTCAGTTGTGGATGCCCCAACTAGAAACAAGGCTCTGCTAGACTTACCACTTACAAACAAACCAGAGCTGATAGCGGATGTGGTAGTAAGGGATAACATAGGAAATAGTGACCACAGGGCAATTACGTTTACTTTAAAACATAGGAAAAGCAGACACAAAACAGGACATATATATTAAATTTCAAGAGAGCCAACTTTACCAATACTTAATGAAATTAAATGGGAAGATATTCTAGAAACAAAAAACACAGAGCAAAATTGGGAGTGCTTTAGAATATTTTAATTAATCTTATTACAATGGGCAACAAATATAGAAGAACTAAGGTTAAACATAGGTGGCAAATGAAGGCAAATTTTGGCAAATGCATTAAATACATTCTTTTCCTCAGTATTCACTAAGGAAAAAGAGGGGTATAATAGACAACATGGTAGTGTTAGCAACACAGCAAGGAGTGTACCCCTGTGGCTAACGGAAGCTAATGTTCTTAAAAGACCTGAAAAGCTTAAAGCCTTTGTTACCCCAACACTTCATATTCCACATATATGTGCCTGCTGTACCATGTACTTGTATGAGAGAGTATCCTGTTCTCTTTGTATTGCTACCTTTATGTGAAATCCCTGGGGTTCCGGCCAGGCCCTTTGCTTTCCTAGTAAAAACTGACCACACTAAGCAGGAAAACACACCATGGTCAGTTCTCTAGCTATGCTGTGAACTCCGTGTACTCTTCTCCAATGATGAGACTTGTCCTGACACGCCCCCCACTGCAAGGGAATGCGATCACTAATAAAAAATAGAGATAAAAAGGTATTTACAATGTTTTTTTTTATATCTATACAAAAATGGTTTGCCTTTCATTTCTGTTTTAAACGGAATGAGTTGTTTTACAAAGTGATAATTTACAATCACTTTAATGTGAATAAATCACCAGGACCAGATGGCTTATACTTGAGAGTCCTCAAAGAACTTAGCCAGGTCATTGCTAGACCGCTATTCCTAATTTTTAGGCTGGGTTCACACTTATGTGAATTGGATGCATCCAAGCCACATAACAGGAGGTTGTAACTGGCTCTCAATGGAGCCAATGGAGCCAGTTCACATATTTCCGGGGCGGCTGCGGAGCAGATTGAACAAGGGTCCTGTGCGTCTTTGGCTTCGTTTCAGGTCCAAATTCAGGCAAAAATCCGGGCCTGATTTGTCCCTGAAATGGAAAACAGGGATGCACCGGACCTCTGCTGTGAGCCATATCCAATTCAAATGTGAACCCAGACTTAAGGACAGTTTCCTAACCAGAATTATACCAGCAGATTGGCAAAAATCTAACGTGGTACCAACATTCAAAAAAGGTCCAAGGTACATATTTGGAAACTACAGGCCAGTAAGTCTAACGCCAATAGTTTGTAAACTATTTCAGGGGATGTTAAGAGGCCATATCAAAGTAATTGCTGATGTAAATAGTATCATTAGTAGTAGCCAGCATGGATTTATGAAAGATTGTTCTTGCCAGACCAACCTGCTAACATTCTATGAGAAAATGAGCTGTAATCTACATAGGGAAAGGCGTGTGGATGTAGTATATCTAGATTCAACAAAGCATTTGACATGGTACCCCAAAAACACGTAATTTTAAATTGAGGTCTGTTTGCATTGAGGATAGTGTATGTACCTAGATGGAAAACTGGTTACAGGGGTGTGTCCAAGGGGTGGTGATAAATAGCATAGCTTCTGAATGGTCTGGAGTTCTGAGTGTGCTGTCCCAGTGCTGTATCCTGGGACCAGTCCTGGTTCATAAACGATATAGAGGTTGGTATACTACTTCCCACCCAAACCAATTCTGACATTTTTCTCCTACATGTAAAAAAATCTGCATTTTTTTTGCTAGAAAATTACTCAGAACCCCCAAACATTATATATGGTATTTTTAGCAGAAACCCTAGGGAATAAGGGAATAAAATAGTGTTTTTTTTTTTGAAAAAAATACACTTTAATTAATTTTAATGCAAGAAACACAATATATTACCCAATTTTTTGTAAATGATAAAAGATGATGTTACGCCAAGTAAATAGATACCTAACATGTCATGCTTTAAAATTATGCACACTTGTGGAACTTGCATATAATTTTGCTTTTGCATGCGAGCACAAGGGCACGGGGGGTGGGGGGGGGTGTTACATTTTTATTATTGTTTATTAATATTATTTTATTTATTTTGCTTTTATTTTTACACTGTCCTTTTATTTATTTATTTATTTATTTTTATCACTTCTATTTTTATCACAAGAAAGATGGTAATCACAAGATCCCATGACAGGTCCTCCTTATATAGACATCTGGGCTCTATGAGACCCCAGATATCTCCTCTACCCTGGAAAGCATGAGATAAAAAAAAAAACATTGATCTCTGCTTTCTAGGTGCCAGAGCTGGAAGTGACGTCATGACCCTCCCAGGGTCATGAAGATGAAAAAAAAGATAGCTGGATGACGCCTGTAGCTGCAGGCATCATCCAGATACAGCTACTTCAAGTCCACAACATGTCATGAAGGTAGGAAGTAGTTAAACTGTGTGGCGAGTTCTATTCTGTTAGAATGGTAAGAAAGTGGAACTCCCTTCCAGATTCAGCGGTACCAGCAGGAAGCATCGACAATTTATAAAAAAACGTTTAGGTAGGCATCTTAACGAACACAGTATACAGGGAAATGGGAAGTGATAAAGACATAAATGCATACACACACCCACAGAGATTGAACTGGATGGACTGGTACACAGGTAAAAGGGGTGGAGCGCTAACACTTGTATATAATTTAAAATTCCATAGCAATAAAAGCATAACAAGCGTAAAATCCTGATATAATAAGATCTAAGTGTAGTAAGAATGATAATAAAATATATATAAATAAATACTGCTTAATGGTATATCGTTACACGTCTCAAGGCAGGACCAACATATACCACATCAATCAACCCAAGCTGTGCAACATAAGATCATATATATAAAACATTTAACAAGTCCAGATATAAAACAGGGGGTAAAACTTCTTTATTAATAGTCTATAAGAGCATAGATAAAACCGATCCTTCGGGCTGTGACTTTCTTCTTAAAAAATATCTTGTGCCTTTCTTTATAGGTGCTTAAGTGGTGTTAACAGGGCATATAGTATAGTGATTTTTCATCTGTGATATCACTTCTAGGTGCTCAAGCCTCTCACCTGGAGTGTGCTAAACAGAAGCACATAAAGGGATCTTTGTGTGGTAAGGGATCAGTTCCACCACTAGGGGTCCTCGGTCTCCTGCTCCTTCCTCTTGCTTCCTTCTCTACTCATATAGACCATCAGCTATTTCTCTGGGGTCATCTCGGGGGGGTATATGGCGGCAACAAACAAAACCTCTCTTGGTGCAAATAACGTTTTAACAAGCGTTTATTAGATAAAAAAACAGGAACACTCACTTTTTAAAAACAAATCGCATGCAAAACTCCACGATCCCCTTTGATGAAGTCACGAGGCACATGACGTAACGCGTAGGGCGGCAGGAGAGGTGTACCCTTGATGTTACTGGAACGAGCTCGATGCTCGTGGAGTTTTGCATGCGTTTGGAGTTTTGATGGTATGGAGCCTATATGAGTAGAGAAAGAAGCAAGAGGAAGGAGCAGGAGACCGAGGACCCCTAGTGGTGGAACTGATCCCTTACCACACAAAGATACCTTTATGTGCTTCTGTTTAGCACACTCCAGGTGAGAGGCTTGAGCACCTAGAAGTGATATCACAGATGAAAAATCACTATACTATATGCCCTGTTAACACCACTTAAGCACCTATAAAGAAAGGCACAAGATATTTTTTAAGAAGAAAGTCACAGCCTGAAGGATCGGTTTTATGTATGCTCTTATAGACTATTAATAAAGAAGTTTTACCCCCTGTTTTATATCTGGACTTGCTAAATGTTTTATATGTATGATCTGATGTTGCACAGCTTGGGTTGATTGATGTGGTATATGTTGGTCCAGCCTTGAGACGTATAACGATATACCATTAAGCAGTATTTATTTATATATATTTTATTATCATTCTTACTACACTTAGATCTTATTATATCAGGATTTTACGCTTGTTATGCTTTTATTGCTATAGAATTTTAAATTATATACAAGTGTTAGCGCTCCACCCCTTTTACCTGTGTCTAGAATTTGTTTGATGTTGTGGATTCACATCCTTGTGTGAGCAACTGACACACACCAGCCACCATACGCACATAGAGAGACTGTGAGAGCGCTGAAGCACACCCTTAATATACGCTTGGATGGACTGGTATCTTTATTCAACCTTACCAACTATGTAACTATGTAACATTTTGACAAAAGATACACTTTAAAAATTGCTTGGATTACTTTTACTGGTATATCTCTTTTTAGGACAGCCTATCAAGAGACTACATTCCTAACTAAACTGGACAGGAAACACACATAGAAGTTTGAAAGCCCAGCCTACTGTCATGGAGGAATCAAGGAATGGAATTACTGGTAAGCGAGATTAGCAGTAATCTCAGATCTTCCCTTCCTTCCCCTTCATGACATCTAACAACACATGCTTTAGCAATAAATCCTTCAGGGATTTATTCCTGGAGTTAACCTAAATATACTGAATGTTTACAAAAGCCTCAAATAATTCTTAGAGGCATTCCTTCCTAGAGGAAGGAATGGAAACACAACCATTGCATTCATACTCTTTGATAATAGACCTATATCTAAGAACTTCTAATACAAAGTGGTCTGAAAGTATTTGGGCTGCTTCAGTATCTGCAAATAGGTTGTAAACATTCAGTCCCCAAGCAGTATTGTACCATCCAAGCACTTCCCATGTATGCCCATGTATGCTTGTTGAATACTAGAGTCAACTTATGTACTAACTTTTCATGTTAAGCTGAAAAGCTGTGCCTACTGACGAAGTCATGTTAATGACGAACATGCGTCTAGGGGGTGGAGCCTGCGACCAGACATCACATCGTGGTTATCCCGGCTTTCCATGCATTATCTGTATTAGCCAGCACAGCCGATGTGCCCTGTATGTAAGTGCAATATCTTTTGTTTATAATAAATCTGATTTTAGCAGAGAGCACTAGATATTGCCTTTTTGTCATCCTCATATACTGGCTGAGAGGCTTAATAGCCTTACCATTGGAGAAGTGGACACCAGAGAGTCTTCCAATTCCCTGAATGGAACTACATCAGATTCCCTAAGGCAGTGGTTCTCAACTCCGATCCTCGGGACCCACTAACAGGTCAGGTTTGCAGGATAACTGAAATACATCACAGGTGATATAATTTGCTGCTCAGTGATTGCAGTATTCTAGTCTGCATCTCCCCAAGGTAATACTTAAAATCTGGCCTGTTGGTGGGTCCCGAGGACTGGAGTTGAGAACCACTGCCCTAAGGGGATAACTGCTGTTTTGACGCTTATGTGAGGTGAGCTGCTGGTGTGACCGGTGGAGGATAAGTACAGTGCACTTTGAGTTTTGGCATGTTTTGCACATAATGGTGATATGATCATCTGCAATCAACTTAGCACAGCTGATGAACTGTTTTGCTGTTTCACAATTCGGTTGAGCATTTGCATTTTACCCATGTCTAAAATTCATAATGGAACCCCTCTACGTCTGATCTTATGACGTTAGTGACTCGTCGTTTAATATAGTGGACACTACATAAAGTCAATAGGACGTTTGGACTGGACA
>BLSH010361173.1:344722-398068 GCA_018402905.1 Glandirana rugosa | reverse complement strand
TACCCATTTTACGTTTACGAGTTGGCTTAACACTTTGTCGTTTTTCATTTGCTGCTCAGTGATTGCAGTATTCTAGTCTGCATCTCCCCAAGGTAATACTTAAAATCTGGCCTGTTGGTGGGTCCCGAGGACTGGAGTTGAGAACCACTGCCCTAAGGGGATAACTGCTGTTTTGACGCTTATGTGAGGTGAGCTGCTGGTGTGACCGGTGGAGGATAAGTACAGTGCACTTTGAGTTTTGGCATGTTTTGCACATAATGGTGATATGATCATCTGCAATCAACTTAGCACAGCTGATGAACTGTTTTGCTGTTTCACAATTCGGTTGAGCATTTGCATTTTACCCATCTTGCTTCAAGTTTGCACATTATATGGACTTTGTTGATTTTGTTTTTCTTTATTTAGTTATTTATGGACTTTCACATTTGTTTTGCACTTTTAATGTAGTGCAACACTGGTTTACACATTTACCACCAGTAAAATTGTTTATATGTCTGATTAGCTGACTACAAATATAAAGTCTATTTAAAGTGTGGAAACCCAGCAGCTCTTGCACAGAATACAGTGATAAATACCAACTAAAGTGGGCGGCACAGTGGTGTAGTTGATAGCACTTTCGCCTAGCAGCAAAAGGGTCACTGGTTCGAATTCCAACCACGACACTACCTGCCTGGAGTTTGCATGTTCTCCCTGTGCCTGCGTGGGTTTCCTCCGGGTACTCCAGTTTCCTCCCACACTCCAAAGACATGCTGGTAGGTTAATTAGATCCTGTCCAAATTGACCCTAGTATGTGTATGAATGTGAGTTAGGGGCCTTAGATTATAAGCTTCTTGGGGGCAGGGACTGATGTGAATGTACAATCGCTGCGTAAATTAACAGCGCTATATAAGTAACTGAAATAAATAAATAACTGCAAACACATTTGGCATAAAATATTCAAAAAATATAATTTGATATCAACCTTTCTGTTGATGTCTACAAAACCTGTTGTGGCAGCTGATGGGTTGAAGGATTTGTAGATGATACTGACCTTTCTGCAGGTGACTGTGACACCTGCTGTGGCTCCTGACTATGATATCTATTGTGGGTTGAAGGTTTTTGAAGGTGGCAAAAATCCTGTGTAATAAAACTAGTTAGGACTCTTTTGCCCAGCTTAATATAATGCACAACATAGCGTATACAGCTCAGGGGTCAGGAGTATAATGTAAAACATAGCGCAAAGTGCAGCGGTCAAGAGTATAATGTACAACACAGCATATACAGTTTATAATATAGTGTATACAGTGCAAGGGTTAGGAGTATAAGATACAACATATCATATTGCTACAGTACAGAGGTCAAGACTGTAATGTTCAACATAGCGTATACATTGCAGGGGTCAGGACTATAACAAACAACAGTGAGTATTCAGTGCAGGCGGAAGGATTATGTGCAGTGGTCTGTAATGTTGGTTGGTCTGTGATGATGCCCGCAGCCCTATGTGGAGAGCGGAACGCCTTGACGTCATTTCCGGTCCTTCGCACTCAAGGATGTCACTTCCGCCTGTGGTGGAATGCACGCCATCAGATCCCTGTGATTATGCGTGTTATCCTGTATCTCCTGTAAGTAGAATTTTATTCTTGCGCAAATAAGATAGTTTTAACAGTACTTCACTATGGGGCTCTTTTTGTCTTCCTGAGAAATTGTGGAGTGGAGGTATCAGACTACTTCGCTTTTGGCACGGCCATCTCTGCTGTGGGTTACGATCCTGCCACCACCAGTACCCAGTCTGTTTGATCCCTAGACTGAAAAGCTAGGGGTCCATTATTTCTGGTGAGTGGGGCTACATGTGGGGGCTGTCACTGAGCACTGCGGATCAGTCTGGAGCACTTTGGAGCACTGTCATCACTTTTAAAAGCACTACAGTCACTTTATTTTATTTGATCACTAATGTGCACATGATATGCACTATGATGGACTATTATTGAAGAAAGTTATATTAATTTCACTGTTGGACTGTCGCTATGACAAGGATCATTTTTTGCTAAAATGTATTTGTTTTGCACTGATTACTATATTATTGCAGTTCATACACTATTGTGAATTTATGATTAGAGGGGTGGCGCAGCTTTTCTTATATTTCATATGTAATGTGTTCCTTATTACTGGTCAGTGGAAGAAAATAATGCTTCAAAGTTGGTGTTTAAAGGTGAATTAATAGAGACTGTCATCACCTCCATCCTAAAATGCATAGTCCCTCTTTACCTCCCTCTACTGAGAACCCCCCATGCCCAGATGTCTATGCAGGTGCACAGTGTGTATAGTGTGGGTGAGCAGCATCTCACTTCTCTCGCTCCCACCAACTACTGCCAGACCAGAACACGGCTTCCCCTTAAGGAGGCGCTGTGTTCCCCCTCCTCCCTATACCGCCAGTCCCTCGGCCTTAACCCTTACTGCAGTAAGACCGGTGGTAGACGGAATTTTAACATTGAGGTAGCTCTCGAGACTACAACACATTGAACCCAATGAGCTCTACTCACTAAGTGAGGTGTCAGAGTTTTGTTTTAACAGAGGCTGTGCCATGGTTCTGGAGCCAGAAAACGTTTTGTGGCTAACAAAATACACAAGGTTCTGGAAGGAACTACAATGTCGATCTCTGCTGATCCAGATAGCTGCTGTGTAGAGACTAGCTCAAGCAACATCTTTTAAGTCTCGAATAAAGTCACTGAAGAAAAAAATATCTAAAATGTACCAGGTTTCTTAACTGAAGAAAAAATAAATAAAAAAAAATAAGAACAAAACATAGATAGACTTTTTCCCAGCGGAGCTGAGAAAAAAGCATCCAACCACCTAGGACACTAGAAAAGACTGAGGCATGATGATTAGAAGCAGGCTTATATGGGGGCTGGATTAAAGTCTTTTGTTTGTCAGTGTCCCAGCCTCCTGTAGGCGGCAATATAGTCTGACTGTTAAATCTGATGTTTAGTTAAGATCTAATTTACAGTACCTGAACTTACCTGTAATGATGTATATCCCATGATGTGCAGGCTGCTGGATCTTGTAGAAATCTTTTCTGTAGGGTTCCTTGTCCTCTTCCTGGCACTGAACTTTTAGCACTGTGATCGTAAATAGCTTTGGTTCCTTGAGCTGGACTACATTATAGATGGTCTGATGGGGGCCCACTCCTTTCCTCCTTCTCCATTAAGAGAAGTTTTTTCATTTCTTACATTGAATGTAACATGCTCTCTAGATGGGAGAAGGTCAGATGAATGGCTGGGTCCTTTCTACTCTTCAGAGATTACCTTAACGTGACAAGGATCAAGAAAGAGAATATAACCCCCCTTACACTATAATGTCCTTTTTAGCACTGACACTACAGAAACACACATTTTACATTTAGCATTCTGGCACATAGGATTTGATACTTTCCTGTACCCACTACCAGCATAGTCTCATTAACATGATTTTGTTTATGTAGTGCTAATGTAAGGTACAGGGCTTTATACCCTTGTACATTAAGTGACCTGGTCACCACAGGGTCACTAATATAAAAACACCAGCCCTGTAAGAAAAAAAATATATATATGATTACCTTTCCAGCAGCCTATGTCTTGATTAAAATTCCACCGCTTCACTGCTCCCCAACTGCTGTGGGTATTCAATACTCCCAGGTGTGGAAATTCCTGCTCCTCTCCCCACCTGCAGTAGATCCTCCCACTTGCTCATGTATCAATACAGAGACCCAAACCAACAGGAGGAACCACTGCATGTGACATTTGACCCACCCAGAACTGATTCTATGTAGAAGCAGTATTTCAAGACAATGGACACTAGAAATATTCCATGTGACCCTATCAATTTAAAAAATAAATGATGATAACACTGGATCCTACTGAAGGATTATGCACATAGCAAATGGTTTTATGGTAGGACCTGCTTAACTTAGGTTTGATGCATAAAAGATATATATAAGACAGCTTCACCTCCATCACTGCCTATATAGATGGGTTGTGTGTGCCTGCTTGGACCACTAGATGGTGCTGCAATACCAGTAGGATAAAAATAACTACACTGATTCACTAAAATGTCATACAAACTTTAACATGTTAACAGTAGCCGTTAATATTTTTAAATATCAGTAAAACAATATCTGGTGATCTTGCTGAAAAGGTCCATGTTAAGGTTCTTCCTGCAATAGGTGAACAACACTCTGTCCCTGTCTCCCAACTGTGCTCCTACGTTGTCACTAGAGTTGGACCAAACACCCCCTCGGTTCGCGCCAGAACTCTCAAACATCACAAAAGTTTGGAATCGAACTTCGAATCGCATTGAAGTCTATAGAACCCAAACTTGAAAATAAAAAGTGCCCATTTAAATGGTTATATGCAAGTTATTGGCCATAAAAATGGCATGGGGAGGTACTGCCCTGGGGACATGCATCAATGCAAGAATTTTAAAAAGATCATTTTTAAAGGAGCAGTGATTTTAATGATGCTTTAAATGAAACAATAAAAATGAAAAATTCCTTTAAATCTAGTGCCTGGCACATCTGTACCGTGTATAGAACCTGCAGCTGAAAAACTGACATATAAAGGAAAAAAAATGAAATTTAAATTGATTTACCCTGCAAGCTTTCTTTATTTTGTAAACAACGCTTTGGGGAGCCAATCTATATGATGAGGCCACAATTTAGTGCACTCAGAACAAGATTAGAGATTTTTTTGGATAAATTCTGGTGTCTCTTTGACAGACTTTGGATGAAAATAACATATTTTTGCATCACAGTGAGCAAGCCTTATGTGAAGAAGCCAAATTATAGTACACTCAGGCCAAGATTAGAAACCAGAAGACTCGCTGCTCCAGGTGATTAGAGGGAAGCCTGATGGATGCTGTGGGTGCCCGTCCCGGCTCGCCTCCACATACAGTGGATAAGAAGAATCCATTACCTAATGAATAAGCATACGTAAGGTGTGCAAAACATGTCTACCATTCAGCACTTTGTTGTCCTGTAACCTTGGGATGTCCTAATAAAGGATTTTGGACTGCAGCTCATAGTGTGCAGCCATTGCTTCTTATCCAGGCCAAGATTAACATTTTTTTTTAGATAAAGTCAGTGACCTCATCATCATCATCCCCTCCATCATCATCATCATCACTGGAACCAACTTAGCAATACGCTGCGGCTGGGGGAACATGACTGACAATTTGTTGTTTATCAGTGTTCTCTATTCTCTGTAGGCTTATGTCCCTGCCTTCCTCAGAACCAACATCGGAATCAAGTAATGGCTGTGCATCGTCAAGAACCAAGTGGCTGTCGCTGTGTTCAAATAATTCAGCTGACTCCTCCATGCATGATGCTGGGGCTATGGCAGGAATTGCTGTGGACAAGGAGACAGAATAAGCCACTCTGGCAGTTGCAGTGGACTGCGCACTAGTGTCAGCTTGGGTCAGAGGATGAGGAGGATGGGAATGGTTTAGTAAGCCAGTCAACCACCTCCTCTGCATGCTGTGGCTGGATAGCACAGGCAACATCGCTAAACAGAGACAAACGTGCCCTGCCTGAGGACGGACCATGTCCACTTTTGCCTGTGGACACAGACCCTGCTGGTCCCCGCATAGTGGCATGGGAACGTCTGCCTCTCCTTGTTCACCTCCCAGACATGATGGGGGGCTTATTAGCTGAATGTAATAGAAACTGGGAAATGTGTGATTAGATGCACTTTATTGAATGAAAAATGGTCTTTGGTGTGCTTTAAATTGAGGACTGACACTGACAGAAATGTAAAATTTATATTAAAAAAGGGAGAACACTAGCATCGCAGTCAGAAAAACTGCAGCTGACATTTTTTTTTAAAAAGGGGGCAGACAGGGAACAAAAAAAAGCCGTGATTGGAGTCATCATCAGGGCTCTGACAGTGCTCTGTGTCCTAATTGGCAAAGCCTTGCATCTGACCAGCGGTCAGATGCAAGGCTTCATCCAACTAGGGCCTTAGAATGTACTGTGCAGCGCGCAGTGCATTGTGGGGTGATTGGTGGCCGAACATCCTGCCAAATGCCCCGCAAATTCAGGTGTTTGCCGAAACAGGCGATGTACAAGCTGAACTTATGCTCGGCCCCAACCATTCGCCCTACACTAGTTGTCACCATCCGTGTTATACTTGTTTCTGATGGAAACTACAAAGTCAAGTTTCAACACACATTATGCAGGCATGGTCCACTGCTGTCACCATCACCCATCAGCCATGCAACCATCGCTAAAGTTCATATATATAGACAGAAAGTAGCTACATTCGGTAGAGGCCACAGAAGATTAGCAGCACTAGGATGTAACACAGAATATCCAAAATTCACAGGCAGCCTAATTATTTATTAAGACACAGAAAGTAAAACCAGCATAATTCAGATAAGTGCAGAACAACAACTTTCCAAGCCCTGACTTTGCAATGAACGGAAAAAATTTAGAAAAGTAAGAAAAGCAGAGAATATCTAGCTAGGGCAGTACTAACTAGCAAAACAATACTTTAATATTATGATTAACAATTTGTTTGCAGACAGTACAGATAAAATACTTCTGCCTCTTACGGACTTATGGGAAAGTTAGCAATAGATAGAATACATCCACTTTTTATGTATCTATAGGAAGGTCAGAAATGTGGTATATACTAGGCTGATACGTGCAGACTTTGTAGGAAATAAGTGATTTGGAGACAATAATTTGCAGCAAAACTTCCAATGTTTTCCTATTTACTTTATATAGGTTGGAGATTGTTTCAATACATTTTTTAATATAATAGAATAACAGTTAAATTTTGGGTGAGATATGTGGTGCATTAAGCACATTACCTACACAAATTATATGTCATGTTTATAGCCAGAAAACGAAAAACTCAGAAATACGCCATACCTACTATTTTTCCAAGGATATGCTCCTACCAATCTACTGATTGGGAGAGGTATTTCAGGGATACTGATGGGAGGTCAGATAGGAGGGTCTTCTGCGTTCTGGGCATTTGTTAGTGAACAAATGCCCTATGGCCCAAAACATGAGTACCTTGTTCAGCCCTCCCGGACGCACTAAAACCCTGGGAGGGACAGCAACTAGACGTCCTCATGTGCAATGCACCCCGTATCTCCATTGGCACTTTGCTGCTGAGCCATGGCTTTAAAGAAGCATTTCTATGGACCCTTGTTTATTTGAAGGTGTAAGTGAGTCATATTTCCATGGGCATTTAATCTGTGAATTGGGAATGAGGAGAGTAAAATTTACAGATACAGTACAATATTCTGGTGGGCCATAGAGGGATGAAGTGTCATTTTCTGGAAAACTGCTGTGTTGAGCTATGGATGGGGTTATAGTGATATTTTCAGAGTACTATTGAGTCAGATAAGGAAGGAGCACACTATTTATTCTCTTGAAATCTTTGTAAATTTATTAAAAATAAATGTAGCCAACAGTAGACTACAGTTATCTGGCACTGCAGACTTACCCTTTTCTTTCTTGGACTGTCTCTGTGTTCCTCTATTGCTGGGCTCAGATTACATGTGTCATCTTCCTGAGCCAAGCAGAGAGCATTGTAGGAACTGTAGCCTCCTGAATAGACATTCTAGATCTGTAGAACTATCACTGGACTATATCCCCCAGCAGGTCATCTGCTCCAAGGAAAGAACTCTGGGAGAGGCTATAAAGGGGCGAGCAGACCAGGCCCAAGCTCTCTTGCTTTACGGATCTCATCAAGTAAACATCCCCTTCACTGCTGTGTGAGAGTACTGCGGCCTACCATGCGGCAACAAGGTGTGTCCCAGTTCCAACCCAAGTGGGTCAGACGCTGCAAGCTACACAAGGGGCACCACCGCAGCATAGCTGAAAACAGCAGGACCAGACAATTCACTGTTCCAGCAGCCAGCCTGTCACCTCCACCCATTCTACAGAAGGAAGAATCAATTTGGATTGCTCTTCAGGAAGTTCCTGCACTGTATCCAGATTGGTGAGCGGGCACATGCCCACAAATCCGATACCAGTCAATATCATACTCCACAGGACACTGTATACATACATCTTATCTCTGAATTACCTTAAGGATTGCCACTGGTCAGTCTCAGCTGCTTTACCTTGACTGCATATCACTGTGCCGGTTTCTTTGAGCTCCAACTAGCGGTGAAGATAACTGCAAGGCCTTGGATCTTTGAACTCTACTAATTCATTCTCCATTTAAAAGGACACACCAATACCCCCTATGTTACTTCAACTCTCATTAGGATTAAAGGTATAATAGGCCGGCCTGGATTTCCCCTTTAGCAGTATTATATTCAGCAATCAGTGTGAGATGAAGAAGGGCGCTTCTGGATAACGGCATCTATCCCAGGAAATTGTCCACATAGAGAGAGGAAATGTCACTGGGTACGGCAAATGTTCATCAAGACTTTGCACTGAGGCAGCGCTCCAAGGAGGGAAGCAACCACTCTGATAAGGGAGATAAAGGGAGAAAAGAAGATGCCTCTAAGTGCAGCAGTAAAATCAGTTTATTGCCAGAAGGAATAAAAACACGCTTACTAGCCTTAAGTATTAAAAAGGCTCATCATAAAACAGGAGGGGTCCAGCAGTGTGGCGTGTCCTGGAAGATAGACCTGTCTGCAGCAGACGGTGTCTTGACCCAGCCGTCCAGCAGTGGGATGCCACAGAAGAGAGATCAAAGGGACCAGGAACTGCCGCACTGTGGGGGACCAGCGTGGAACACTGATCGGGTGGATGGCGTCACCGGAAGTGCGCCCGGAGCCAGACGCTGACTTTGGAGCTTTCCAGCACCAAAGAAGAGGAGTATCCAAGGGGTGTTCCCTCCTGCAATCTCCAGCCCTCCCTGAGCAACTCCCCCACCCAGATTAAAACAATCAGGCCTGCACTTACTGTCAGGCCTGACTAGATTTTACCTCTCCTAACAAAAACTCAATACAAAAATGCACCTATCACTATGGGGGAGCTACGATAACATGAACAGGTATTTTTTTTTAACATTACTGTATTTAAAATACCGTAAAAAAATAGTTATAGTGAAAAATGTAACAAAACATGCTTTTCACTCTCTGATGAATCCTTAATATCCTTGTTAGCTGTTGGGCATTCCTTTACTACTAAGAGCCTTGAAAGTAGATAACAATATATCTATGTTTAGCAAATTTGTCTTCCCATTTTGCAAAAAATCTTAAAGTTCGAGGAACAGCATGATAAATTCACTTGGTGAGAAACTGCTTAGCCAAGGGGGTCATAGGTTCGTTTCCCTAATGCAAATTTAAACTATGCAAACATTATAATTCTTGACTAAATAAAGAACAAAGGTCTTTAGCAAAAATAAACTCATGTAGCAATGACAAGTGTGAATAGTGTGTGCTGCTGATATACTAGCTCATTAAATTGTGCTTTGCAGTTTATAGTAAAGATGTATACACAATGACAATGTAAATTAACTTTATATTTGTAATTCATAGTATCATACAGCCTACATGTTGGTTTCATTTCTTTACTCTTTCACCACCATTGATTTTTCACGTCATGTTTTAATAGCTGCCTGCAGTAATATTGTTATTAAGCAGTTCTTACATTTAAAGCTGAATTCTAGGCAAATAGCAGGGTAACCCATATTTTTATAGTCCCCATACACACTATTAGATTTTCTGCAGATTTTGTCTTCAGATTTACCAAAACCATATAATATGAACCTCAAGAGTTTAAATTTGTATGCAATTGGGCAGGCCCTTACACTGCATGGTTTTGGTAAATCTGAAGGAAAATATCTGCAGAAAATGTAATATTGTGTATGGGGTCTATGTTCTGGGCAAGCCAGGAAGTGATGGAAAGGAAAATTATATAAATCCACAGTAGAGCAGGCCACGCTCATAGGTGAACAGAGAAGCCAACAGCAAATGTAAATGGAATCACAGATCTACAGAACCACATAAAGAGGTAAGGCTCTGTGTATACAAAGCAGCATGGGGGAACTCATGTCCATAATGGGGATGGTAGTGACACAGCACCAAATGATCTACAATGGCTCAAAAGCGATATGGTCCAGAAATATTTAGACAGAATAAAGGTGGATAAAGCACCTGGACCAGATGGCATCCATCCATTGTTTCTATTTTTTAGGGACTCTTTAATGACTGGCATAGTACCACTGGATTGGCGTGGTGCCAATGTGATGCCCATATTTAAAATGGGATCAAAGTCTTTACCAAGTAACCGTAGACCTGTTGGTTTAACTTCTGTAGTCGGGAAGATATTGGAGAGTTTAATAAAAGACCACATAGATGAGTTCTTGCTGAAAAAAGTATTTTAAGCAACATACAGCATGGATTCATGAAAGACAGAAGTTGTCAAACAATCTCTCCTGAATGTGAAACTCCCTCTCTGCCCTATCAGTGTACATACATGAGTGCTGCCTCAGTGCTAATCCGTGCCACCTATCAGTGCCTCCTCACCAGTGCCCATAAGTGCCACTTATCAGAGCCCACCAGTGCCTCCTCACCAGTGCCCAGCAGTGATGTTTCATCAGTGCCCATCAATACCACCTATCAGTGCTGCCTATCAGTACTGCTAATCAGTGCCTCCTCACCAGTGCCCATCAGTGCCACCTATCAGTGCCCACCAATGCTGTCTCAGTGCCCATCAGTACCACCTATCACTGCCACCTATCAGTACCAAGCAATGCCCATCAGTGCTGCCTATTAGTACCACCAATCAGTGCCTATCAGTGGTGCCAATCAGTGCTGCCTATCAGCGTCCATCAGTGCAGCCAATCAGTGCCCAGCAGTACTGCCAATTAGTGCTGCCTATCAGTGCCACCTATCAGTGACCATCAGTGATGCCAATCAGTGCTGCCTATCAGTGCTGCCAACCCGTGTCCCTTAGTGCTGCCAATAAGTGCCCATCAGTGCTGCCAATCAGTGCAGCCTCATCATTGCTGCAAATCAGTGCCCAGCAGTGCTGCCAATTAATGCTGCCTATCAGTGCTGCCAGTCAGTGCAGCCTCATCATTGCTGCCAATCAGTGCCCAGCAGTGCTGCCAATTAGTGCCGCCTATCTGTGCCAATCAGTGCCACCTATTAGTGCTGCCAACCATGCCATCAGTGCTGCCAATCAGTGCCCAGCAGTGCTGCAAATTAGTGCCGCCTATCAGCGATGCCAATCAGTGCCACCTATCAATGACCATCAGTGATGCCAATCAGTGCCAACTATTAGTGCTGCCAATCAGTATCAATCAGTGCAGCCTCATCAGTAGCCATCAGTGCTGCCAATCAGAGCCCATCAGTGCTGCCAATCAGTGCAGCCTTATCAGTAGCCATCAGTGCTGCCAATCAGTGCCCAGCAGTGCTGCCAATTAGTGTCCCCTATCAGTGCCAAGCATTACTGCCTATCAGTGCCTATCAGTGACCATCAGTGATGCCAGTGCTGGCAACCAGTGCCTATCAGTGCTGCCAATCAGAGCCCATAAGTGTTGCCAATCAGTGCAGACTCATCAGTGGTTGTTGGTGTTGCCAATCAGTGCCCATCAGTGCTGCCAATCAGTGCAGCCTCATCAGTGCCCATCAGTGCTGCCTATCAGTGCCCCTCAGTGCTGCCAATCAGTGTCCATCAATGCTGCCAATTAGTGCTGCCACTCAGTGCCACCTATCAGTGTTGCCATTCAGTGCTGCCAACCAGTGCCCAACAATGCTGCTTATCAATGCTCATCAGTGCTGCCAATCTGTGCACTGGGTACAGGGATGGGGAGATGAACTCAGCAGCCAGGCACATTGTCCATGGGGGGAGGGGGGGGCCTGGTGGGACACAACTGAAATCTGTCAATGTTTATTAATGCCACATGCCAATCTTTAGTATAATGGGTCATTGCCACACTACTATTTACAATAAACTACTGGAGGTAAAATAAAAAGTGCCAGTAAAAGGCTTGCTGCTAAGCACTATTATGTGTTCCCACACCACTAAAAAAAAAAAAAAAAAAAAAAAAAAAAAAAGTGCAGCGCTAACTTACTAATCAATAACTTAACAATAAAGGTGGAACCCTCTAATTTATGGAAATCTCAATAAACGTAAACATTACCACAATACCGGTCTCTGTGATATGTAACTTCATGTATAATACACATCAAACTGAAAAAAGAAACCCCTTCTATAGATAATTGCCATACAGATTAGAAGTGCAATAATTCCAATGATATGCTATTTCATACACTGCAAAATAAGGCATACATTTTTAAAAAAACTTGGCAGGGATGGTGGAAACCCCTCTACAGATATTTTCCATACAAATTAACTTGAAGTGCAACAACGTTTTAGTTGGGAGGTTCACATCATTATAACATTTTGGAGTTTTTATTTTTTTAGGTTGTTACACTTAATTTTATATGTTTTAGTTACTATTATTATAATGTGAATTATTGCACTTGAAGTTATTTTCCACCGCCCTTACTAATTCCATGTCTTTATGGACCTTGCTTTGTGCACTGGTGCACAGTCATGTTGGAACAGAAAGGGGCCATCCCCAAACTGTTCCCAAAAAGTTGGGAGCATGAAATTGTCCAAAATGTCTTGGTATGCTGACGCCTTAAGACCCCTTTCACACCAGGGCGGCGGGTCAGCAGTAAAGCACCACTAGATTTAGTGGCGCTTTACTGTTGTTTAAGCTGCATTTTGGGGCTGCTAGCGGGGCACTTTTAACCCCCCAGAGGGAATTAAAAAGGGATTGAAAACACCCGTGTTGCAGCGCTTCGGATGCCCTGGCTATTCATTGCAATGGCAGAGGTGGTGTGGGAGCGGTGTATACACCACTCACACACCACCCCAAAGATGCTGCTTGCAGGACTTTTTTCCTACCCTGCAAGCGCACCTCCCCAGTGTGAAAGCACTCAGGCCTTCACACTGGGGAGGATTGAGAGGCAGTTTTCAGGAGCTATTTTTAGCGCTAAAATGCCTGAAAACTGCCTCAGTGTGAAAGGGGTATAAGAGTTCCCTTCACTGGCTTCATGTGCGTATAAAGGCAGGTGCCCCAATACTTTTGACAATATAGTGTGTGTCAAATGTGTGTGTTATATATATATACACACACGCATGTGCGTTTGAGCTTTGGGGTGCACACCCTAATGCAATAGGCTGCGCACGCCTATGGTTGAGACTTTTTAATATCTTCATAAATTATATTGGGTCTTGGATTAAAAGTACTATTTCAGTGTTTGCAGATGAAACCAAGCTATGCAGTGGAATAACGTCCTTGCAGGATGTCTCCAACTTACAAGCCGACCTCAATGCACTGTTTAATTGGGCAACTATGTGGCAAATGAGGTTTACCGTTTAACCTCCCTGGTGGTATTCCCAAGTGTGGCTCGGGGTAAAATTTCAGTACCATTAGCGGTAACCCCGAGCCACACTCGGGATTGCATTGCTGGATCCAGGCAGCGCTACTCACCTTGTCCCCTGGATCCAGCGATGTCCCCCCGCAGTGTCTGCGGGCTGTGTCCTCCCCCAGATGACTCCTGTGTGCCAGGCTCCGTTCCCTGCGAGCGTCGCGTCGCACGGGGACGGAGACCGGCGGGAAATTCAAAAAGTGAAACACACGCAGCACATACAGTACACTGTAATCTTATAGATTACATTACTGTATGAAAACATTTCACATCTCCTTTGTCCCTAGTACTTTGCCCAGAGCCCTGCATGCACTTTTATATTATATTTGTCATTCTTTCTGCCTGGAAACATGAGAATGTCCATGGCAACCAAAAAGTGTCCCTTTACGTCAAAAGTGGTTTTTGATCGGCTAGAAAACAGCGATAGTAAATAAGAATCATTTGCAGAATTGAGTGATACTGATTTTTGGGGAAATGTCTCATCAGAAACTGAAAGTGACGACAGCGACAATTCTGCAACTGCGCAGATTTCTGCGTTTTTGGTTTGATTATATTATTAAATAAATGTTATTACTATTACGTTATTATTTTTGATAAATATTTTTAGTTATTTATTATATTATAATTTATGATTTAATTTTTCAAACTTTATCATACCCGGGATGTCTACTAGATTCTTGTTTGGACAGATTTAAGTGAGTTATTCCTAAGAATTACAGGCCTACAATATAAAACGCCAAATGTTCATGCAAAATAATCGTACAGCTTTCAGCACCAAAAATCTGAAATAATCATACCGCCAGGGAGGTTAATGTAGATAAATGTAAAGTTATGCACTTGGGGGCTAAGAATATGCATGCATCGTACATACTAGGGGGAGCACAACTGAAGGAATCCATACTGGAGAAGGATCTGGGGTTTTGGTAGATCATAAGCTTAATAATAGCATGCAATGCCAAGCTGCGGTTTCCAAAGCAAGCAAAATCCTTCCTTGTATTAAGAGAGGCATGGACTCCAGAGATAGAGACATCATTTTGCCCATGTACAAATCATTAGTAAGACCTCATCTGGAATATGCAGTTCAGTTTTGGGCACCAGTTCTCAAAAAGGATATCGGGGAACTGGAGAAAGTGCAGAGAAGGGCAACCAAACTTATAAGAGGCATGGAGGAGCTCAGCTATGAAGATAGATTAGAGCAGCGGTTCTCAACTCCGGTCCTCGGGACCCACTAACAGGCCAGATTTTCAGTATTACCTTGGAGAGATACAGACTAGAATACTGCAATCACTGAGCAGCAAATGATATCAGCTGTGATGTATTTCAGTTATCCTGCAAACCTGGCCTTTTAGTGGGTCCCGAGGACCGGAGTTGAGAACCACTGGATTAGAGGAACTGAATTTATTCTTCTTGAGAAGAGGAGATTAAGGGGGGATATGATCAACATGTATAAATACATAAATGGTCAATATAGTGAACTTGGTGTTGAGTTATTCACTTTAAGGTCATCACAAAGGACAAGGGGGCACTCTTTACATCTAGAGGAAAATAATATTTCATATCCAAATATGGAAAGGTTTCTTCACAGTAAGAGCTGTGAAAATGTGGAATAGACTCCCTCCTGAGGTGGCCCTGGCCAGCTCAGTAGATTGCTTTAAAAAAGGCCTGGATTCTTTCCTTAAAGTGGTAGTAAACCCTCCTATCATTTTCAGCCAAGGAAGCTGCCATCTTGGCCTCTGTTTAATCTACAACTGCCATGATACTGCACATGTGATCAGCTATGACACCAGACATTGGGTGGTTTGACAGTTTGGTCTAGAGCACAACAAATGGGAGTGTTACATTTCCGACACATGCCGGAAATGTAACTGTTTTTTATACTGTTAAATGGATGGGTTTACTACCGCTTTAACCACTTCAGCCACGTTAGGACCAGAGCACTTTTTGCGATTCGGTACTGCGTCGCTTTAACTGACAATTGCACGGTCATGTGACATTGTACCCAAACGTAATTTGCATCCATTTTTTTCTCACAAATAGAGCTTTCTTTTAGTGGTATTTGATCACCTCTGCGTCTTTTCTGATTGCTGTTATAAACAAAAAAAGAGCGACAATTTTGCAAAACAAAAACAGTGTTTCTTACTTTTTGCTAAAATACTAATCCAAAAAAAATATAAAAAAACATTTTTTTTCATTGGTTTTGGCCGATTTATATTCTTCCTCATATTTTTGGTAAAAAAAATCGCAATCGGCGTTTATTGATTGGTTTGTGCAAAAGTGGCCTCGATTACGGATGATGAGAATTCCTTTCTGGGGTTTTTATTTTCTTTTTATTGTTTACTAGTAATGGCGGTGATCTGTGATTTTTAGCGGTGCTGCGATATTGCAGCGGACATGTCGGACCATTTTGACACTTTTTGGGACCAATGACATTTATACAGCGATCAGAAATTTAAATATCCACTAATTACTGTATAAATGTCATTGGCAGTGAAGGGGTTAACCTGCAGGGGGAGATCTAGTGGTTAACAGTGTTCCCTAGGCGTGTTCTAACTGTGGGGAGGCTGGGCTGTTATGGGCATAAGAGTTCTAACTGATCCCAGTGACAGGGATCAGTAGATCTCCTATGTCCTCACTGACAGAGCCGGGAACTGCCGTATTTACATCGGCGGGTTCCCATTCTTTTGCTGTGGCCACTCATCCTCTGGAGTACGGCGGAGCGCACATGCTCTCTTAGCGGCCACTCCGCAAATTGCCATTTATTTACGGCGTTTCGCAGGACGCATCCATACTGCCACAGTAAATATACTGCACGCAGTGTGGAAGCAGTTAATGTACATAATATAACTGGGTACTGACATTTATAGGTAAAGTTGATTCAGGGAAAATCGGATTGCCTCTTGGGGGATCAGGAAGGACATTTTTCCCCTCCTGTAGAAAATTGAATCTTGCTTTGCTGGGGTTTTTCCTCTGGATCAACTGTGGGTGAAGGATTGTGTATATGGGATTGTATGATTTATTTATTTATTGGCTGAACTAGATGGACTTTTTTCATGGAGTTTTTTTCAACCTGACTAACTATGTAAGAATTTCACAAACAGAAAACTGCAGGCTAGACCATGACACATACACATACAAGGGTCAATTTAGACAGGAGCCAATTAACCTACCAGCATCTCTGGAGTATGGGAGGAAAGCCACACAGGCACAGAGAGAACTGGGAAACTCCAATTCAAGACAAAGACTAGTGCTGCAAGGCGAAAGTGCTAGCCAGTTTGTCCTTTTTTTTATTCTGCCTATTATATTTTATTTTTTGATACAAATGGTGGTGTTTGATATATATTCAATGTTCATCTTTAATCACTTGACCTCAGGGCCAATGCTGATACTTCTCACATACATGTAAAAATCATAATTTTTTTGCCAGATAATTACTCCGAAGCCTGAAACATTATATATTTTTAAAAGCAGATACCCTGGGGATTAAAATAGTTGTATTTTTTTATGTGGCACGATATTTGCGCAGACTTTTTTAAAATGCTCATTTTATGAAAAAATACACTTTATTAAACTTTAGGGCACACAAACACAATATAATACACAATGTTTTGGTAAAATATAAAAAATGATGTTACACCAAGTAAATAGATACCTAACATGCCATGCTTTAAAACTGCACATACGATACCTCACCTGGGGTGTGATCAACATTTACATATGTGTGCAGGACTTATGTATGTGTTCGCATTTGTGCATGAGCATGCAGGAATGGGGCACTTTATGTTTTGTATTGTAATGGTTTTGTTTATTTTATTATTTATTTTATTTACATTTTTTTACACTGTCCCTTAATTTTTTTTTAATTAACTTTATTGCTATCACAAGGGATGAACAACATCTCTTGAGACAGCATGGACCATGACAGGTTCTCTTTATGGAGAGATCTGGGGTCTATTAGACTCTATATCACCCTTCTACCCTCCAAAGCCACTGATCAAAGGTGGGTACTGATGTACCTTCCTCCCATTTCAGTGCACCACTACACCAAGCAGCGGTGGAACTGGGCTCCTCGATCACATGAGAGAGTCCGTTAAAGGCAGCGAGCCGTGGTGATGGGGGGAGGGTAGACTTCTATGCCAGTAAATGTAATCGGGTGGCTACAAGAAAGCTGGCTGAAAATTTGCAGCCATGCTCCAGGTACATCCACGGGTACGTCATAAGGGGTTGTAGTGGTTCAAGTATATCCAAAACCTTTTTTTTCCTTTTGGATAGAGGGGGGGTTTTAGGTTTATCAGCAAGTTAATGTGGATGAAAACATCTACCTTTCAAAATAAAACATGCTGCAACCAACTCTGCCTGTTTGCAATTTGTTAGTGAGTCCTAAAATATTATCTACATACAGCTAGGGCTAGTTTTCTGCAGGGGGCAGAAAGACAGGGCTGCCAGAGTTGACACACAGCCACCCACAAATTAACATGAAAGTAGGGTAGGGTTGGTGCAGAAAATTAAAGAGAGCAGCATCGGGGCGGAGCCAGCGCGTGGGATGTGAGGAGTGCAGAGACTGACCTCCATCCTTAGATTGTTGATCCTGAGCAGATCTTGACAGCAGACGCCCGATATTTTTACACAGCGGCAAGGGTATGAGCCAGGTGATCCTGCGGGCACCATCAGCCATGGTGGAATACGGGCCGCCGCTCCCAAAAACACTGGGAGATAGGCTGGCCCGCTTTGCATGGGGGTTGCAAGATGGCGCCCGGAGAAGCGTGGAGGAGGAGGAGGAATGGCCGGCACTGAGGAGACCGGACCCTGACTTGACTGCATCCCCATAACGGACAGGGTGAGTCCAAAACCAGCCAGGACCCCGGGGAAGAGGAGGGGGAGATCCCGGGACAGATGGGAGGCTACAGGGACAGGAGACAGTGCGGAATTATCGGAGGGGAAGGAAGGAGATGAGCCATCCCTGAAACAGATAATGGCTGCTATCATGAGCTCACAGGATAAAACTACTGCTCATTTTGAAGAGCTTAAAACTGAATTCTCCTTCCTAAAGCATGACCTGATGAAAGTGAAGGAAAGAGTTAAAGTGGCCGACAATCATATTGCAACGTTAGAGGAGATGGTCAGGCCTATGGACATTATGGTACAGGTGGCAAAAAAGACACTCTCAGAACACACGCTTAAAATAGCGGATATGGAGGACAGAATGAGGAGGAATAATGTCCGCCTGGTGGGATTTCCTGAAGGTGTGGAGGGAAAAGAACCGGAAATGTTCCTGGAGAATTGGTTGAAGGATAATTCGGGGCCTACCACTTTTACAGCCTTGTTTGCTATTGAGCGCGCCCACCGGGTTCCCTCCCGACCACCGCCGGTGGGTGCCATACCAAGACCCATGATTGCTAAGGTGCTGCACTTCAGGGACAGGGAGCATATCCTGAGAGGTGCCAGGTCCAACCCGGATTTGGAGTGCAATGGCTCCCGGATTTCTGTGTATCCAGATTTCTCAATCACAACCCAGAAACAGAGAGCAAGCTTCCAATCTGTTAAGAAACGTCTCTGAGACCTTAATTTGGTCTATAGCATGCTCTATCCGGCCAAGCTCCGTGTTGTGGTTAAGGGCAAGAGTTCCTACTTTACAACCCTGACTGATATGTCAGATTGGCTGGATATCCGTGGTTAGCCACGGGGTGAGATATCCCCTCGTCCACCTTAAATCTGACTATGACCTCCTAAGGAGGGGACCTTGCAGGCCCGGAGTCCTCATTACCATCGGATGACTGTTGGGCCATGAGCCACTTGCTGTTATACTTGTTAACAGAAAACTTGCACTTATTGGGAGAGTGTTCGCTGTTGTTCCCTATTCAATACTGGTTGAATTTTAGATATGTTGAATGTCATACCCCTCTTATTTACTGTAAATGTATGGGTCTGCAAATATTCGGCAGATCTATTGACTAGGGTTCAAGAGGTTATACAACTGTTCAAGTTTATTCTTGTGTGTTTGCAGCAAAGACTAAGGGGGTGGAACGTCTATAGACCCCACGTTAACTTTTTCTTCCACAGGTTTGGTTATGGGATTAAGGCACTTGGCAAGTTGGGGTCGGGTGCAGGGTGGGGGGATGTTGATGTTCTTGTTGGAAACTGGGGGACATTTTGTTTTGATTGCACTAGACTTCCTTCTGGACTATGGGATCTGGGGGAAGGCTTGAGGGGATATGAGATGTTATACATGCCTAAGGTGGGGATTGGCTTGCTGTTTGTGGGGAGTCCTGGAGCCTGGAGGAGGTATACTTGGCCTACTGGGGGTTAGAGACCTCAGAGCCGGTGGATTTTGGACATTTCAGGCTGATGGAGACTAGTCTGGGGGTGGTCACATGGAACGTCCAAGGCTTGAATTCAAAATTTAAGAGATCCTTGGTGTTCTATATCTTAAGAAGTATAAGCCTCACATAATACTATTGCAGGAGACTCATCTCCAGGGTGCCAGGACTCTTGCGCTAAAGAGGGCTCATATAGCGGGAGCGTACCATGCTAGTTACTCCTCATACGCTAGGGGGGTCTCTACCTTGCGAAGGCCATGCCTATTACTGTGAACACAATTAAGACTGACCTTAAGGGTCGCTTTGTGATATTGATCATTAAGGTCATGAATGTATGTCTAACACTAGTTAATTTGTATGTTCCTCCTGCCTTCTCGCTGTCTCATCTGGATGACATGCTTAAAGCAGTCTACGAGATAGCGGAGGGGAGGATCTTTATTATGGGGGATCTGAACACGGTCGCTGACCCAGATAGGGACAGGCTGGGAGGGAGGGCCGGAACGCCGGCACCCTTCGAGATGTATGGCGGGTACAGAATCCTGAGGTGAGGGAATATTCCTGTTATTCTGCAACGCATAAGACCTTATCCAGGATTGATACGGTACTAACAGAGGAGGGAGGCCTAGATATGGTGAGGAAAATTAGATACCTGCCTAGAGCCATATCAGATCACTCACCATTGTTATTGGATCTTGGGCTGGGGAACAGGCCCGGAATTCGATATTGGCGTATGGAAGCGAATTGGCTTTGAGAAGAATATATCAAAATTAAATGCGCTCAAGCCATTGGAATGTACTGGGCTGAGAATGGTGGGTTTGGGTCTGATATGCTGCAATGGGAGGCATTCAAGGCCACTCTTAGGGGAATGTTCACGACAGAGGTAAAGGGCTATAAAGAACAGCTAGCCTCAGGGAAAGGGAAGAGGAAATGCTGTTAACTGAGGCTGAGTATGTCAGGACCCGACGCCAGATAGATGGAGGGCTTTACAAGACCAGACACGTGAATACCATCTGACATTGACTGACAGAACGGCAAAACTACAGTTGGCACAACGGAGGAGGGTATTTGAATTTGGGGATAAAAGTAGTCGGTTGTTAGCCTTTCTGGCCAAACCAGAATATACCCCCGTTTCAATACTTGGCATATATGATTCACAGCATGTTGAGGTTACTGACTCCACTGACATGTTGGACGTTTTTGTACAGTTCTGTAAAGAGTTATATGCTTCGTGTGGGTCGGGGGGGGCCAGGTTGACATAAGGGAATACTTGGCGGACATTGAACTACCTGTTTTGCCTGAGGGGGACAGGAATCTACTTGATAGAGACATCACCTTGGAGGAAGTGCTGAGTGCGATTTCGTCCTTGCGCTCGAGTGAGACGGTTAGTGGTCTGAGGGTGGGGTCCTTGGAGGAAAGAGTGTCATTATATGCGGATGACATGTTGTTGTACCTGCAGGACCCTGGGCCCTCTCTGGCGGCTGCCTTTGGGTTGATCCAGGAATTCAGAAATTATTCTGGCTTCTGGATCAATTGGACAAAGTCATCCTAGTTCTTGATGGATGAGGGGGCTGGGGTCCCTAAGACTTGCCCCATCCTGGTGTTAAGAAGGTTTCGATACCTTGGGATACAGGTCCAGCTACCTATTTCTAGTTATGTTGAGAGTAATTTGGTTCCGGCATTGGGAGATTTCAGGGGGTAGGTGCAGAGATGGCAAAATCTGCCTCTTACATTGCTGGGGCGTATTAATCTATTCAAAAGATTTATTTTCCCAAGTTTTTGTATCTTCTCTCGAACTCCCCGATGTTCATACCAAAGAAATTCTTTAACACAATTGAATCGGTGCTCCTGAATTTGTTATGGGGCACATCCTCACCCAGGGTGTCTTTGGCAGTCCTAAAACTACTGGTGGATCGGGGGGGCCTTGCCCTCCCAGATTTGAGGTGGTATTTCTTTGCCTCCCAGTTGGTCTTTTTATACTGGCGCTTCTTTCCTCAGACCCCGAATGCTACTACTCTGTTGAAGGCTGCAATTGCCTCGTCCCAAGAGACCCTCCTGAATATGGTGTACTGGGGGGGGGGGGGCCCGGGCAGAAAAGTGGGCTCAGTTATGGAGCTCCCGGGTAGGGTGTTTCGCGTGTTTGCGCAACATATGCATGATAACCCACTAGACAGGTCCCCTAATAATCCGTTGTGGTATAATAAATGCCTAAAAGAATTTTATAAGATAGAAGGTGGACATGGGTGGGCCCACTATGGTGTGAGGTATTTGCATCACATTATGGGAGAAGATAAAATTCGAACCATTGATCAACTGAGGGCGCAGTTTGGTGTCCCGCGGACATGGCACTTTAGATATGTTCAGTTGCATCAAGCGGCCACGTCCCAATTTGGGAGTGGGGGAGTTGCCCCTCAGAACTCTGTCTTGGAGTCTGTGCTCCTAGACCCAGACCTGGGAAGGAAGATCTCTAGATATTATCGGGAGATAAATAAAGGGGATGGAAAACTGATGGATAGGGCTAGGAACCGTTGGTCGGCAGTGCTCCCGGAATTGACTGAAGAAATGTGGCAGGAGACACTTGATACATATCTCTCTACAGTTATCTCAGCTAGGGATAAGATGATACAGCTCTGATACCTCCATCAGATGTACTATACCCCAACGAGATTATTTTGTATGCATAGGAGAGAGCTCTCGACTTGTCATAAGTGTCAGGCAGAGGAAGGGACTTTCATTCACATGGTATGGGACTGTAGTAGAATCAGGCCCCTCTGGTCCGAGGTGACTGCTTTTGTTGCTGACAATTTTGACTTACTGAATATATGCTCCCCCCTACGATGTTTATTAGGGATCTTTGACCAGGAGGAAATGGACGCTGCTACTAAACTATTTCTCTGATTGTTATTTTTTGGTGTGCGCAAACTTATTGCGAGGAGGTGGATATATGCAGAGCACTTGACATTGAGAATGTGGATGACGGTGGTGAATGCTGACATATCGCTATACCAGATGACATATGAAGCTAGAGGGGCCCTCAAAAAAATTTAGGAAGGTGTGGTACAGGTGGATAGACTCCAAAGAAACCCTGAGAGTATCTGAGGAATAATATAGGGGGAAGGGGTAGCTTGGAGAAGAACAAGAGTGTTTCCCCCCATTTGGATTGGGACCTGGCGGAATCCCATGGTGTCTGCTGTCTGAAGGGAAAGGAGGAGGGGTGAGAGGGAAGGAAGGTGCAATCAGTGTAATTGGTGGCCTTAACGGCTTTACTACCCAGTGTAGGGGGGAGGGATAAGGGGGGATCCTGCTGCTTCTTAGCAGGGGGGGAGTTTGTAAAAATGAATGGTTGGATATATGTCCATGGGATAAGGACCTGAGGGTCTGTGGTGTGTTTCTGGTGCCCACACTACCCTGTGAGAGGGGGGTGAGAAGGTTCCTTTTCTTTGATTGTGAGAGAAACTGTATAAATGATATATACAATTTTTGTACTTTTGGAATAGACCTTTTGCTATATAATGAGTCAATGTACAAAGAAGGCTTGTTGACAATGTTTATTAAGAAAACAATAAAAACTTTTTTCAAAAAAAAAAAAAAAAAAAAGAGGGCAGCATCAGATAACTCCTCTCTGTAAAGGTACCATTGTTTAATATTTTGCATGGGCACATGTTCACTTAAGGTCTTCTTTTAGAGACATCAACACTTGCATAGTATATGCTGAACTACATCTGTCAGTATCTTTCTACCAATAAAATCCCAACCCCATCACACTGCCAACTCCTTCTCTCAACACTACTTTCTAATTCTGCTATTATAGACACTATGGAAATAGTAGAGGATGCAGATTCCTCATAGTCTGCAGTATCAGGAGAGAACTGAAGGTAACAGGAAATGAAATGAGAACTTCATCTCAATAATCTCTTGAAAATTGTCACCTGAGACAACGTTCTCATCCTGCCTGAGAGCAAGAACAGCACTGATTTACATCATGGAGGATCATTTGTAGTGATACTGAACTGCTAGAATATATCTAGGTATTCCTGGTACAGTTGAATCTTTTTTAGCTTCCCTAAAGAACTCATGGAGCATGTGATTTGATTTATAATAATTGGAGCGAAGTCGATACTTTGCTCTAGCACTGATAATGCTAATCAAGCAGGTCCCAGCTCTTGTGACATAGTGGAAATAATATGTGTTCTGCCTCCAGCAGGAAATTCATTGTTTGTCCTCCTTGCAATATTCAATTTGGCCGCTAGATGGGGCCTGGAATAAATGTACTGTTTTACAGAAGGTAGAAGCAGTCTAGCTTTAATAAAAGCTCCCATTGTGCCTCATTCTAAGAAAGGGAAGCAGATGCATCCTGGGAGCTCAGACTCCATCTCAAAAACCGAGGAAGAAGAAACAAGCCATCATTCCTGCAGCACACGTTGTGGACTAAACCTACATCCCCTACAGGCAGCATCGCTGGTGAGCATGGACTTATTGCCATGTGCAGCCTTGTTATTTCATTGTGTTTTTTGTATGTTTCATACGTTGATTGTATGTATTTCTCATCTGTTTTTCCCCAAAGTTTCCCCACACCCTGTTTTTGTCAATAAAGGTTCTAGATTAAATTTGGTCTGGCTTATTGCAGAATAGGAGGTTTTAGCTGCATGTCGCATTACACACAGGGAAACCTGCAGCAAAGACAGAACAAAGGGCAACCAAACTAATAAGAGGCATGGAGGAACTCAGCTATGAGGAAAGATTGGAGGAACTGAATTTATTTTCTCTTGAGAAGAGGAGATTAAGGGGGGATATGATCAACATGTACAAATACATAAGTGGTCAATATATTGAACTTGGTGTTGAGTTATTCACTTTAAGGTTGTCACAGAGGACAAGGGGGCGCTCTTTATATCTAGAGGAAAAGAGATTTAATCTCCAAATATGGAAAGGTTTCTTCACAGTTAGAGCTGTGAAAATGTGGAATAGACTCCCTCCAGGGGCAGTTCTGATCAGCTCAGTAGATTGCTTTAAAAAAGGCCTGGATTCTTTCCTTAATGTACATAATATAACTGGGTACTGACATGTATAGGTAAAGTTGATCCAGGGAAAATCTGATTGCCTCTTGAGGGATCAGGAAGGAAATTTTTCCCCTCCTGTAGCAAATTGGATCTTGCTTTGCTGGGGTTTTTCACCTTCCTCTGGATCAACTGTGGGTGACGGATTGTGTATATGGGATTGTATGATTTATTTATTTATTGGTTGAACTAGATGGATTTTTTTCATGGAGTTTTTTTCAACCTGACTAACTATGTAAGAATTTCAACAACAAAAAACTGCAGGCTAGCTCATGACACATACACATACAAGGGTAAATTTAGACAGGAGCCAATTAACCTACCAGCATCTCTGCAGTATGGGAGGAAAGCAGGGCTGGACTGGGACAGAATCTTGGCCCTGGACTTCATCCAGACCGGCCCAGGGCACATCAGGGTACAGTGCACATCAGGGCAAAGGGCACAGGACACATCAGGGTACAGAGCACAGCGCTCATCGGGGTACAGCGCACATCAGGGCACAGCACACATCACATCAGGGCACAGCACATCAGGGCCCATCAGAGCACATTAGGGCACATCATGGCACATCGGGCACATTATGGCACATCAGAGCACATTATGGCACATCAGGGCACATGGAGCACATCAGGGCACATGGAGGTACATGGGGGCACATGGGGGCACATCAGGGCACATCAGCACATGGGGGGCACATCAGGGCACATGGGGGCACATCAGGGCACATGGGGCACATCAGGGTACATCAGGGTACATCAGCACATGGGGGCACATCAGGGTACATCAGGGCACATGGAGCACATTAGGGCCCATCAGGGCACATTAGGGCACATCATGGCACATCGGGCACATTAGGGCACATTAGGGGACATCATGGCACATGGAGCACATCAGGGCACATGGAGGTACATGGGGGCACATCAGGGCACAAGGGGGTACATCAGGGCACATGAGACACACCAGGACACATTAGGGTACATCAGGGCACATGGGGGCACATCAGGGCACATGGGGGTACATCAGGGCACATGGGACACATCAGGGCACATTAGGGCACATTATGGCACATTATGGCACATTAGGGGACATCATGGCACATGGAGCACATCAGGGCACATGGAGGTACATGGGGGCACATCAAGGCACATGGGGGTACATCAGGGCACATGGGACACATCAGGGTACATGGGGGTACATCAGGGTACATGGGGGCACATCAGGGCACATGGGGGTACATCAGGGCACATGGGACACATCAGGGCACATTAGGGCACATCAGCACATGGGGGCACATCAAGGTACATCAGGGCACATGGGGGCACATCAGGGCACATGGTACATCAGGGCACATCAGCATATGGGGGCACATCAGGGTACATCAGGGCACATGGGGGTACATCAGGGCACATCAGCACATGGGGGCACATCAGGGAACATGGGGGCACATCAGGGTACATCAGGGCACATGGAGCACATTAGGGCACATCATGGCACATCGGGCACATTAGGGCACATCATGGCACATTAGGGCACATTAGGGGACATCATGGCACATGGAGCACATCAGGGCACATGGAGGCACATCAGGGCACATGGGGGTACATTAGGGCACATGGGAGACATCAGGGCACATTAGGGCACATCAGGGTACATGGGGGCACATCAGGGCACATGGGGGTACATCAGGGCACATGGGAGACATCAGGGCACATTAGAGCACATCAGGGCACATGGGGGCACATGGGGGCACATCAGGGTACATGGGGGCACATGAGGGCACATGGGGGCACATCAGCGTACATGGGGGTACATCAGGGCACATCAGCACATGGGGGCACATCAGGGCACATGGGGGCACATCAGTTAAGTGTTACCCGTCTTTTCTATTTCTTGCAGAGAAGCGCAGGGAGCGGCTGTGTATGAAGTTTTCATTCATGTGTCACGCTGCTCCCTGGCGGCCCCGCCCCCGCCTCTCTCCTCATCCAATCACAGGTGATGTCACAAGCCAATTGGAATGGACAAGGAGAGAGGAGGGGGCTGGGCCACCAGGGAGCAGCGTGACACATGAACAAGAACTTCATACACAGCCGCTCCCTGCGCTTCTCTGCAGTTGAATCCCCAATCTACCCGTCAGGCGTCAGCTGACTGGCGGTGATTGATGGGTGGATCGCGGGGACCCCTGTGAGGATGAGGCCGGCCCACTGAGCCATCGGCCCACCGGGAAACTCCCGGTAGTCCCGATGGCCAGTACAGGCCTGGAGGAAAGCCACACAGGCACAGAGAGAACATGGAAACTCCAATTCAAGACAAAGACCCTAGTGCTGCAAGGCAGAAGTGCTAGCCGGTTTGTCCTTTTTTTTAATTTTGCCTATTATATTTTATTTTGGATATTAATAAAAATAGATTAAACAGAAATGGTGGTGTTTAATATATTCTCTATGTTCATCTTTAATCACTTGACCTCAGGGCTGATGCTGATACTTCTCGCATACATGTAAAAATCATAATTTTTTTGCCAGAAAATTACTTTGAAGCCTGAAACATTATATATTTTTTAAAAGCAGATACCCTGGGGATTAAAATAGTGGTTGTTGCAATTTTTTATGTCATACAATATTTGCGCAGTCTTTTTTAAAATGCTAATTTTAGGAAAAAATACACTTTAATAAACTTTAGGGCACACAAATACAATATAAAACCCACTGTTTTGGTAAAATATAAAAAATGATGTTACACCAAGTAAATAGATACCTAACATGCCACGCTTTAAAACTGTGCATACAATACTGCACATATGTGTGCAGGATTTATGTATGTGTTCCCATTTGCGCATTAGCATGCAGGGACGGGGTACTTTATGCTTTGTATTGTAATGGTTTTTTATTTATTTTGTTTATTTTTTTTTTACAATGTCCCTTAATTTTTTTATCGACTTTATTGCTATCACAAGGGATGAACAACATCTCTTGTGACAGCATGGACCATGACAGGTTCTCTTTATTGAGAGATCTGGGGTCTATTAGCCTCTATATCACCCCTCTGCCCTCCAAAGCATCTGATCAAAGGCGGATACTGATGTACCTTCCTCCCTTTTCAGTGTACCACTACACCAAGCAGCGGTGGTACTGGGCACCTCGATCACATGGGAGAGTCCGTTAAAGGCAGTGGGCCATGGTGGTGGGGGGAGGGTATATTTAGTTATTTCATTGGTTTTTTTTTTGTATGTTTCATACATTGATTGTACGTATTTCTCATCTGTTTTTCCCCAAAGTTTCACCACACCCTGTTTTGTCAATAAAGCTTCAAGATTAAATTTGGTCTGGCTTATTGCAGAATAGGAGGGTTTAGCTGCATGTTGCATTACACACAGGGAAACCTGTAGCAAAGACAGAACTATATACATGTCCAGAGTTTTATCCTCTTCAATAAAGCACCTATCCCTCATCCCGAACCCTTGTCTACCTGGACATAACCAATTTCTTATAACATTAACCAAACCTAACACTTAATGTAATTTGGCACTAGCTCCTATTCTGGTGCATAACCATCTCGTCCTTCAGTGGGAGTCTCTGCACTGCTCCAAATTAGGCAAGAAGGTTATTTCTTATCACACAAAACCAAGAATCAGTGGTACAGGTATATGTTTACGAATTTGGATAAAGGATGGAGCCAATGTGTTTATAGGGCCTGAAAACACCCCCTTCATCAGGGCTACAAAAACAAAACAAAAATAACATATACATAAAAAGGTATATAAACCTGTGTATAAACATGAAAGCTGATATGAGATATAAAAATCCAATAAAATCATTGATATGCATAAAGGATATATTGTTTATGTATGTATATATTTGTTGTAGTGTTTTTGTAACCCTGATGAAGGGGATGTTTTAATGCACTCAAAACGCATTGGCTCCATTTGAATTCATACTGGAATAAACATTTACCTGGACAAATGAATGTCAGTGGTGCTTTAATCCTAGATCCATTCAGGCTCCAGCCAAGGAAACTGTGGAAATCCTCTGGTGTGGGACAGCTGCCAGCCTTGAGCACCTTGTTCAAATACCACAAATTCCTATGCCAATAGGATAACCCTAGGGTTCCAGCGCCAATCTCACGAAATTCCTATAGAAGTCATTCAAATCCCAACTATAATGTTTCTAAGACTGTTTAGCAGGAAACTAAAAATGTAGGAGATACCTTTCATGTGGCTAACTCAATATATTATGAGGTTCAAGCTTTCAAAAACACTTAGTTCCCTTCTTCAGGCATAGGGGGTTGATTTACTAAAACTGGAGAGTGTAAAATCTGGTGTAGCTCTGCATAGAAAAAGATCAGCTTCTAGGTCTTATTGTCAAAACTTAATTGAACAAGCTGAAGTTAGCAGCTGATTGGCCGCCATGCACAGCTGCACCAGATTATGCACTCTCCAGTTTTAGTAAATCGACCCCATAGTCCCTTCCAAAACAAATAGCATTTGAAAGTAGTAAACTGAAGAAGAAATTCAGTATTTCAAAAAAGCTTGCACCTCAAAATGTATTAAAGCTGAACTTCGGGAATTCAGCCACTTTCTAAAATGTGCCAAATTACTATGTGTTATGTCCAATAAGGTGCATGTCACCTCATGGACTGATCCCTTTAAATTAAGGCCTCATAAACACGGACGTTTCTAAAAAAATAAACAAAACATCGGTCAAGGGAAAAAAGTCGGCGTTTTTCAGCGTTATGCATCAGCGTTTTTGAGCGTTAGTGAGCATCGGCGTCAATAGGCGTTTTTTAAAAAAAATCATCCCTCTGCTATTTTTCAACCTAAAAACGTCGGCGTCAAAAAACGCCAGAAAACGCCGGTATAATAATATGTGGCGTTTGTTGGCGTTTGTTGGTGTTTGTTGGCGTTTGTTGGCATATTGTGGCGTCGGCGTCAAAAAATGCCAAAACGTTACAGCCTCAGAACGCGATGGCTGTGGGTTCTAGTTTCAGCTCACTAACGCCGACGTCATCTACAGCTCAAAAACGCTGACGTTTTATGGGGCCATTGACTAACATGGAGAGCTGCAAAAAACACCAGAAAACGCCGGCGTCAAAAAACGTCCGTGTGTATGAGGCCTTACCGTTTACATTTTTACTAAGTGCCATGAGCGTAGCTTTTGCTATACTTCCTCAGCTCCCGCAGCTGCAGAGTTACATGCAGCCACTCTGCCCACTCCTCCCCTTCTCCTGTCCATTTACAGAGCTCCTTGTATTATATGAACCCATTCACAAAATACAAAGCCTTCTGTGAATGTGTACAGATAGAGCTTCTGCTGTGTGAGAAAGCAGCATCTCTCCTGTCAGAGTGCTGGGAGTATAGCGATAACTATACTCCTGCTCCTCCTCAGTAAAACTCTGTGGTGAACAAAGAGATAAGAGATGACATGCACCTCATTGGACTTAAAGTAATTGTAAAGTCTCGTTATTTTTTTTTTTTAAATAACAAACATGTTATACTTACCTCCTCTGTGCAGTTGGTTTTGTACAGAGCAGCCTTGATCCTCCTGTTTTTGGGTCCCTCTTTGCTGCTCCTGGTCCCTCCCTCCTATCGAGTGCCCCCTCAGCCAGCAGCTTGCTATGGGGGCACCTGAGCCAAGTCAGAGCTCCGTGTATCCATTCAGATATGGAGCCCCACCCTGGCCCCGTTCCCTCTCTCCCCTGATTGGCTAACTGACTTTGATTGACAGACGTGGGAGCCAATGGCGCTGCTGCTGTTTCTCAGCCAATCAGGAGGAGTGTCCCAGATGGCTTGGACATTCGTGGACATCGCTGGACAGAGAAGGGGCTCAGGTAAGCATTAGGGGGTGCTGGGGAGGCTGCTACACCCAAAAAGTTTTTTTTAACTTAATGCATAGAATGCTTACCTAAAAACGAAGCATTCCAGCGATGCGCTGTCACTGCTGGAGGCCGCTTCCACCTTCACCTGGTCTTCCTTCGGGGTCTGCAGACTCCGGCTGTGTGACTGGTTGGAGCCGCAATGACGTCGCCCCCTCGCATGTGCTGCGGATCTGCCATTAATGGCAGAGGACTATGAAGAAACGGTCCAGGCAGCCGGCTGGCGTCATCGGCTGCATCGGTGGGCGTTTATGAAATATTTACAGTACATATAGGTAAGTCTTATTATAGGCTTACCGATAGATACAAATCAGAGATGTGAGTTTACTCCCACTTTAAGTAAGTGACACATATTCCTATATTTTTATTTCTGAACTATTATCTATGGCTAACACTATTCAACATGTTACTTCTACTCAGGGCTTGAAAAATTTGCTTTGAATCAAGGAGCCAGCTAAAAAAGTTAGGAGCCAGTTGTTTTTAGCATAGTGCGGGTTGTCAGTGCCCGAGGTAAGGCAAGTAATTTGCGCCCCCTAAACTCTAACTTACTCACAGCAGAGCAACCAGTCAATAACTCCAACGTAACACCGTTACATCAGGGTTATAGGCTGGCCAGAAAGAGTGACACTGAAAACCTGTTATGGGGGTAAACTCCTTATTATGCCTAAGGCATGTAAAACGCCCTGATCTGCTGCCTAATGGAGCTTAACGGTGGCCATTGGTGGGTGGCAAAAACATGTCTCTACTGCCCATTTTTATGGCCACTACCTGCTTACATGTGTGTCCCCCACAATGACTATTCATTGCTCTGGTAGGTTTCCGGTCACCATGAAATACTGGAGCCCAGCTGCACACAAAGAGTGGTAATTGTTGATGGTACACAGGGCTTTATCAGAGGATATAGAAAGACTCTTCTAAAGCTTATCCAGCTGCCTCATCTCCCCTCCTCCACCTTACAGCACACAGTAGAGCTGCAGGATTCTGGTTAAAACAAGCATCATAATTTTGTTGCTTAGCATAAAGATCACGATTTTCGTGGCGTAACATCATCTTTCACATTATACAAAAAAAATGGGCTAACTTTGCTGTTTAGTTTTTTTTAGTTCATTAAAGTGTATTTTTTCTGAAAAAAAAACTGTGTTTGAAAGACCGCTGCACAAATACTGTGTGATATAAAATATTGCAACAACCTCCATTTTATTCTCTAGTGTCTCTGCTAAAAAAATATATATATATAATGTTTGGGGGTTCTAAGTAATTTTCTAGCAGAAAATACAGATTTTTTACTTGTAAGCAACAAGTGTCAGAAAAGGTTTAGTCTTTGAGGCCCCGTTCACACAGGGGCAACTTGCACTTCGACTTGAGTCGCCTCAAGTCACCCCAAGTCGCTTAATATCTAAAATCCCATTGAAATGAATGGGAGCCGTCTTAATGTATGCTACTGAGTCACTCCAAGTTTAAAAAAAAAAGGTTCCTGCAGGACTTCAAGGCGACCTTTATCCGACTTGTGCCCATAGAAGTCAATGGAAGTCACCTCCAAGTTGGATCCCCCACCTTAATGCTAGCGACTTTACAGTGAAAAGAATAGAATTTTATATGGGGCAACCCCCATCCTCCTTTCTCTGATTGGCCACAGGCAAAGTCACCTGGCATGAGTCGTGTTGTAAAGTCGCCTGAAGTTGTGCTGAAAGTCGCGCTGCAATTGCCTAGCAAAGTTGCGCCAAAGTCGGATCGCCCTTGTGTGAACGGAGCCTAAGTGGTTAAACTGACCTCATCTACAGACCGATAAAAGAACCAAAAAAGATACTTTGTTTACACTTATAAGCGATATTGTGAGAACTTGGCAGACTGCCCAGATTTTTGTTTATCTTTAAGGCCTCATACACACGGGCGTATGAAAAAAAATAAGCAAAACGTCTGGCCCGACGTCAGGGAAAAACCTGTGTTTTTTTCAGCGTTTTGCATTGTGTTAATGAGTGTTAATGCGCATCAGTGAGCGTCTGCGTTAATAGGCGTTTTTTTTAAAAAAACAGTCCTCTGCTATTTTTTAACCTGAAAATGCCGGCGTCAAAAACACCGTTTAACAACGGTACGGCGTTAGTGAGCGTTTTGCCGGCTTAGCGTCAAAAACGCTACGGCCTCGGAACGCGCTGGTCCCGCGTTCTATTTACAACCCACTAACCCCGACGCCCTCTACAGCTCAAAAACGTCAGCGTTTTTATGGAGCCATTGAATAACATGGAGAGCTGAAAAAAACGCTAAAAAACGTGGCTGTAAAAAACGCCCGTGTGTATGAGGCCTAAGAGCTGGTTCACACAGGGGCGACTTGTTAGGCGTCTTGAGTCGCCTGACAAATCATGCTCTGTGCAGTGCAATGGAACCGTTCTAATAGGAGCGGCTCAAGTCGCTCCAACGTAGAAAAAGGTTCCTGCACTACTTTAGGGGCGACTTGCATTGACTTCTATTACAGAAGTTGTTTGAAAGTCGCACTGTGCGGGGTGGCTTCAAGTCCGCCCTGAAGTCAGATCGCCCCTGTGTGAACCGGCTCTGACAGCTGTCAGATTAGGCAGAGAACGTCGCTTCGCTGAATCGGAAATGTTGTTTTTTAAGATAGTGAGGGGAGAGAAGGATTGGCTGCCGCTCGCCAGGGTGCAGTTTCTGGTCGCCATGGCAACCTGGCGCCTGGGGTTTGTCGAGCCCTGCCTCTACTGCCATTTAGTAACCAGAAGCTTACACTCCAGCTTTCCTCAGCTCCAGAGTTCCTAAATTTGTGCCACTGAACTTCTTTCTTTTAATTAATGTTTTATTTGTTTTCACCGTTGAGATTATGATTTTCCACATTTACGTAATATTTAGTGTGTATTGTATAGTAAAGATGTGAATGCACTTGGCCCGTGTGGATGACCTTATCCCTCTACCCCATCATATTACATAACGAATGTCTCTTGTCTGCCTGTTTGTTCTGCTATAATTGCTCTATGGTGCACTTATGTGGATTTGGCACTTATTCAAAAAGCTTTCTAAAATAAGCATGGAGCAGTGTTTATTGATCTGCTTATTCTGCCTCATACTCTTCCATATATTGTACTCAAGCCTTCGGAAAAATTTCAAAGACATTGTTTCACGTAGCAAAAAATGGGACTGACAGAGCGCTCATTATCGCAGAGCAGCGTTTTGTTATTATTAGTCACAGCGAAGCTGTTTGTATACAAGAAAACAAAGCAGCAAACTATTTCAAGTATGTATTGTTTTACATAAGAGGAATGTCATCCCGAGAATATCACAGTTTACGGAGATATTGTTAGTCTCTCGGCGCACATTTGTTGTACAGCATCTATCATCTGTCTGTCCCTTGTCTCACAATAATAAAGGCGTTGCTTGATTTACCACCAAGGCTACACAGTTAATTAAATATTATTGTACTCCGGGTGAGAACAGGCTACTACAAGGACACAACAGTGCTTATGGCTGAAATATAAATGAAAACACTCACATAACACAGCGTACACTTACAACTTGTTCACATGAATAGTCCCAAGGGAGGGCTGGCAGCTTTAGGCCTGGGTGGCAAGTCCAGTCAAGTGGCCCATTGATCCACCGAATCAGCTCACCATCCATGCCCACCTTGTTTTACAATGGATATTGATGTTAGCAAGACAAATATGATACAATGTGGTAACATGATTTAATGTTAACAGCAACAAAGAAGGTTTAACAAAAATAATGCCTTAATGCCCATCAATGCAGCCTCATCAGTGCCCATCCAATGCAGCCTGCAATGCAGAGAGAGGAGAGCCGGGGATCTTACCTGACATGGTCACTACTATGCAAAGTTCCGCCTCCTGGATCGGCTCCTATAATAGACACCATCCATGTTAGGGTCGGCTCTTTGCACCCCCCTCTGTTTGCAGTTAGTTGGCGGTCGCGCCCTGGCCCCTACTTCCTCCACAAGAAGAAAATATTGTCAGCAGGCAACGGCCGCCGGTCAATTCAAATGTAAGTTGGGGTGGCCTGGGGGGCAATTGCCACCCTGCCCCCTGGCCCAGCCCTCCCCTGAATAGTCCAATAGTATTTTAATCCATTCCACTCAGTAGTGAGTGTTCAATTTCAGGTATGCAATATATCACTGTTGTCTGCATTGTCTAAGGCAGGGTTTCTCAACCAGGGTTCCCTGGAACCCTAGGGTTCCTCCAGAGGTTGCTAGGGGTTCCTTGAGCAATGAGCAATTCCTGCCTCTTGGATAAATTCCCAATGATACCATTGATCTTTTTAGCTATCTGTAAGGGGGTAATTCTTCCCAATGACCACAAATGCTAGGAACATTATTCCCACTGACCATCACACTAATGTATCATGAGTTGTAGATAAAGTCATTTTTAGGAGGGGTTCCCTGAGACCAGAAAGTTATTTCAAGGGTTCCTCTGTGTTGAAAAGGTTGAGAAACCCAGGTCTAAGGATTTTTTTTTCAAATACTTTTTTATTAAAGGTTTTCTCATTTTACATACAACAACCCATAACTAAAAAAAAAAAAAGAAAACAAATGAAACTACATAATAAACAGTTCATGTAGCCTCACGCATTTTAGGTGTTATCAAGCAATTTCAAAGAATTACAAAGTAAAAACCAACATCGAAGGTGAGCATTAAAGCATCTAGAGATTGAATTGTCTAAGATTTTTAATGGTGATTTGACCACTTTCACTTTCACCCCCTTCCTGCCCAGGCCAATATTATGCTTTCAGCGCTGTCGCACTTTGAGCCTAGGTTCACATTGGTGCGATTTGGCATGCGATTTGACATGTCAAGTTGCCTGCCAAATCGGCGGTAATTGCCAGCAATGGCACCGTCCAAATCGGTGCACCAATTACCAAAAGTAGTTTCTTTACTACTTGTGGTAACTTGGGGTGCGATTTCTATAGGTTTCTGTGCAGCAACCCGCACAGATGTCTGTGAAATCACCCCCACATTCGGGACTGACATGCGGGAATCAATTCGTTCAAGCTCAGCTGAACTCACACAATTTAATTCCCGCTGTCAGTGTGAACCGGGGCTCAATGACAATTGCACAGCAACACTGTGCCCATGTGAAAGTTTTTTTCGCACAAATAGAGCTTTCAATTATTTTTTGCTAAATAAATGAAAATGCACCAAAGTTTTTGAAAAAAAAAGTTTTTTTCTTTGTTTCTGTTATAAAATTTTGCAAATAAATAAACGTTCTTAATAATTTTAGGCCAAAATGTATTCTGCTACATTTCTTTGATGAAAATAACGCAAATCAGTTTTTTGCCTTCCTCTGGATCAACTGTGGGTGAAGAATTGTGTATATGGGATTGCATGGTTATATATATATATATATTTTTTTTTGGTTGAACTAGATGGACTTGTGTCTTTTTTCAACCTGACTAGCTATGTAACTATGTAACTATATATATTATTTAGTCTGTATGAACATTATAGAGTCCACAAACTATGGTATATAGTGTATATGTGAAAATTAATCCTGATGTACTGATGGCCTTGCCTATCTTATTTCTCGAGGCCCACAACTGCCAGACAGTACAGATGTCCCCCAAATTACCCATTTTTAGAAAGTAGACAGTCCAAGGTATTTAGTAAGTGGCATGGCAAGTTTTTTGAAGTTGTAATTTTTTTTTACATTTCTTGGAAAATTAAGAAATGTTATTTATTTTTATTTTTTTCATATACATCACCAATGCAGTACAGCATCATCATATAACTGGTGTGGCAGTGATCAGGAACACTAACTGGTAACAGCATGTAAAAAATAAAATAATAATAATTTTCACATTTTTTATATTGTTTTCTTTTTTAGCAATTTGTTTGCACATTGTGATCAGAACAATACAGCATTACCATAGTAACACTGTACTACTCTGGGGAGGTGATCGGGATTTTTTTTTTTACACACTATGATTGCAGTAAATTTCACTGTTACGAGCAACAATTTTTTCTGAATGAAATCTATTCACCCAGTGTTTACTATTGTGATTGGTCACAGCTACTCACATGGTACAGATGGACTGTGATTGGACCTGTATGTACCATGTAATCACTGTGACCAATCACAGAAATCAGCACAATAGTACACAATGAATGGCATGAAGAGAAGTCATCCATTGTGAACAATTGACAAATAGGAGGTGCCTCATTTGCAAAGTTTATTAAAAACACACATAAGCCAATTGGCTACTCACATGTAGTAAAAGGTATGGCACATGAAAACCGGTGACTCGACTGGTTGGAAGCAGGCATCAAACCCGAGACTCCAGGAACCTCTGTCCAAGCGTTCTGAGAGAACTGTCCATCCGTGGTGAAAGGAACGTTCATCTCCGTGTCAGCAAAGGGAGATCCAGAACGAGGCTTGGGACACTGATTCAACCAGTTGCAGCGGAATAATGTCATCAATTTGCGACGCGTTTCAGAGCATACAGACCGTGATGTAGGGCAGCCGCGCTCTTTCATCAGGCTGATAGTGATGGTGCGCCTCCATCTTTTTGTAGCCCACTAAAGCTACTAATTTTTTCTAATTGGATAATGCCATCAATCATGTAAACATATCTAAAGCATTACTTTAACTATAAAACCAACTAGGCCACTGGGAATATCAATTCTACATAAAACGAATAAAAAGTGTATAAATTGTATGGGGCTGATCGGTCTAAAAAGGGGCATAATACCTTGTAGTTATGGTGATAAAATATTGTGATAGAAATATTAAATGACATATAAAACAGACTAATAAATAAAAAAATAGAGAATCAAAATCAAAATTAAAATGCTGTATGAGCTATGAACATCGTATCCCATATGTTATAGGGTTCCATGCAATATATAACCATATTATATATGCACATGACTATATATGGGATTAACCCTCACATATATGCCCTCATATAGATAAGAGAGCCTCAGAATATTAGTATCACCACTGGGTCAATAGATTAGGATAAATGGGCAATGCGATGGCCTCAATGTAAAATTACATAGAGAAAAGACCAATAAACACAGCTTAAGCTATATAAAAAGATGTACACTTGGATAGTGGTGACGCACACAGACCACACTGACCCCTAGGGGTCAAGGTGAATATTGACCTTATGTGATGAGATGTGTAATTAGGATGTATTAACCACTTCAGCCCCGGAAGGATTTCCAGCTTTAGGACCGGAGCCCTTTTTGCGATTCGGCGCTGCGTCGCTTTAACTGACAATTGCGCGGTCGTGCGACGTTGCACCCAAACGAAATTTGCGTCCTTTTTTTCCCACAAACAGAGCTTTCTTTTGGTGGTATTTGATCACCTCTGCGTCATTTCTGATCGCCGCTATAAACAAAAGAAGAGCGACAATTTTGCAAAAAAACCCAAATTTCTTACTTTTTGCTAAAATACAAATCCAAAAAAAAAATATAAAAAAACATTTTTTTTCACCGTTTTTGGCCGATTTATATTCTTCCTCATATTTGCGATAAAAAAAATCGCAATCGGCGTTTATTGATTGGTTTGCGCAAAAGTGGTCGCGTTTACGGATGATGAGAATTCATTTTTGGGGTTTTTATTTTTTTTTTATTTTTTACTAAAAATGGCGGCGATCTGCGATTTTTAGCGGTACTGCGATATTGGGGCGGACATGTCGGAATGTTTTGACACTTTTTTGGGACCATTGGCATTTATACAGCGATCAGTGCTATAAAAATGCACTGATTACTGTGTAAATGCCATTGGCAGTGAAGGGGTTAACCTGCAGGGGGCGCTCTAAGGGTTAACTGTGTTCCCTGGGCGTGTTCTTACTGTAGGGGGACTTGCCTAGCTGGGGAAAGGAAGTTATCACAGCCTTCATGTACGAGAAGGCTGTGATCACTTCCCTTCCCCCTCACACAGAGCGGAGGTCCGTGTTTACATACACGGACCTCCGCTCATTCGTTCCGGGGGGGGCATCGCGGGTGGCCGGCGGCAATCGAAGCCGCCGGACCCGCTCCCTGGACCCCCCCGGACACAGTGAGCGCGCACAGTGGCTCTGTATCGCGGCCGCCGTCGTATGATGGCGATTCGCGTTACAGAGCCACTTTGTCGCCGTCAATTGCCGATCAGCCGTCGGCAAGCGGTTAAAAGAAAAGTAACTATAAGGATTCAATAACAAGACAAATGCTATAGAATGGTGGAGATTTCAATACCCTCGTTTAAGCCACCAGGCGAGAGTACATCAAGACTATAAATCCAGTAGGTTTCCCTGGAACATAACTTTTTAAATCTCTCAGCCTCAGGTAAAGACCGGGGCATTTGCTCAGTAATCCACACCTCTAACCCAACAGTGGACTGTTTGTGATGTTTAAGAAAATTACGAGGTACACTATAAAGGTCCTCGCCCTCCTTTATTAGCCTCATGTGGCGGCCGAAGTGTTGTCGAAGGGGCCAAATAGTGTGACCTACGTAGACGAGGCCACTGTATCTGCCAGAGGCCACTGTATCTGCCAGAGGGTGGCAGAAGATGACCCGGGTCATCTTCTGCCAACCTCTGGCAGATACAGTGGTCTCTTTTTTATGTCCTTTGTTTATCTTTTTACACACCTGTTTGTTTATATAGGTTTATTGTTTGTTCAGGACCAATGCTCTATTTTTGTTTTTGTCTTGGATGCGAACCCATCAACTTGTTTGGGTGGCCTCTTTTAAACGTATTAATAAATACAAATGTTTTTTACATTGACCTGATATCTTGTTCTCGGTGAGTTGGTCTCCCCATTTAAAGTCCCAGAGGGGGTTTCTCTTGTGCTTCTACGTATTATGTTTGGGATGGGGGTAGAATCTCTCTAAAACTTTGGGGGTACAGTTGTCAACAATCTATATATTCTACCAAAAGTTTCTCATTCACTGTCTGGAAGTTTGCAGATCAGGGGTTTTAATCTCATACTAACTTTACTGTCTGTCAACGTTTCCTGTCCCTGGCCAGTGCCAGCATCTTCGGCTGGGTGCTGGTCTTTGGCTGTTTTCATTGGCCGGGTGACATCATTCCCTCTGTTCTGTTTTATGCAGTGATTTCTAGACCCAGTCTGTCCAGGCAGTACGGTCACCTGCTAACTTGGCACCATCCACAAGCAGCTCAACACATCAATAAGACACAAAAGTTGAATCCACAGCAATTTTACTTCAGCTAATTGCAGTACAGAGGATGTTTTTCCAGTCTTTTGAAATGTAGAGAGCCCTGTCTCTGTGAATAACTAACACTGACTGAAGGAACATGGAAGAAGTGGGGAGGATCTAGCTAGGACTAAACTAGCTAGCCCTAAACAGAAGAGGAGAACAGATGAAGATACCAAAATCATGTTAGTAAACAACTTCTAGTGGCCAGATGTCAACATACTACAGAAAACTGACAACTTCATGCAGTACAGGACAAAAAATACATGAAAGTGGGGCAGAACACCTGCGATGTGCAGGAGTCAGTCATCCTGGCACACAGGGACTATGTTGCGATGTAAGGTGAGCTGCCCATGTGCAGGAGTCAGTCATCCTGGCACACAGGGACTATGTTGCGATGTAAGGTGAGCTGCCCATGTGTAGGAGTCAGTCATCCTGGCACACAGGGACTATGTTGCGATGTAAGGTGAGCTGCCCATGTGCAGGAGCCAGTCATCCTGGCACACAGGGACTATGCTGCGATGTAAGGTGAGCTGCCCATGTGCAGGAGTCAGTCATTCTGGCACACAAGGACTATGCTGCAATGTAAGGTGAGCTGCCCATGTGCAGAAGTCAGTCATCCTGGCACACAAGGACTATGCTGTGATGTAAATTGAGCTGCGCATGTGCAGCTCATTTAACATGCCAAAGAAGAGAGCAAGCAGGCAGGTAGGTGTATTATAGGGACTTCTTCAATAAAGAGCCTGCCTGTTCGCAATTTGTGACAGCAGAACTTTAGTTTCCCTTTTAGGTCAAAAAGAGCCAGGCCCCAATGGCAGCCTTCATTTTTGTTCTCAGTACAGGGTTCATTTAAGAGAGTGCAAGAAATAACCAAAGCTACTAAAGTTGAACCAATGGTTAGATCAAACTTTGGTTGAAATTTTGCCCATTTGACCCCTGTTTGGCAGGAGCTGAACATCAAAATTAGAATAGTATTTTTACTGTGTCTATATATGACAACTTCTGTCTGTCAATGGTTGCTAAGGAAGGGGCAGTTGTTGGCATCCTCCCCATCCCGAACCCCATTACTATTGACTTGCATGCCCAGAAATCTCTGGCCATGTAAGCAAAGAGAGAGATAGCGGTGGTTTGGCCATATTTGGTCAATGGTGTAACCACTATTCCCACCTTATTATAATTGATGACAGCTTAGGGAGCTGTCATTTGGCGAGTAGTAGCTTCAGGATCAGTCGTGTATGCCGGGTCTACCAGGTTTTTTCTTTCAGCATTGGGCATTGTGGTTAACAGTGGATTAACCTTCTTTGAGTATTTTTATCTTTTAATAAAGGACTTGTCAAACATTTATGTGTCTATTTCTAGGTTACATTTTTTTGTGTACTTTTTGTGCTATGTATCAATTTTCTCACTTGCTTATTTTTAAAGGGGTCGTTTTCAGATTATGATAAGCCCCCGCCACAGACCCCCACAACCACTGGACCAGGGTTTTGTGGAAGAGGCCCTTGTCCTCACTAACATAGAGACAAGGTGGTATGCTGGGGGGGCTAGTAAGCCCCCCCCCTAGTTGAGGTTATGTGGCCTGGTACGGTTCAGGAGGGGAGGGCACATGCTCATCCCTCCTCCCCCTTTTCTGGTTAGCCAGGTTTACAGAGTTTCCTCCTTTCAATAAGTTCAAAGTATCTTTTTACCTTTTTACTGCTATCCTCCACAACAGTTTTTACACAGGCATTAATAAAAAAACTTTTTATAATGCTTGTGAAATGTGCTAGTATGCATTTTAAATGCATTAATGTGGTGAATTAATGTAAGTGTAGTTCTAAGTGTAGTTCTAAGATTTCAGAAAATCTTGTTTTGTTTTTTTGTTTTTTCATATAGAACCATTTAGTCCATCAAATACCTTTTGGCCTCATTCACACAGTGGCTTAGGGAAGGGGGGTGGTAAAAACTGACTGCTGAATCTCAGTGTCCCGCTCCTCAATTGCACATCTAAAAACAATCATTAAAGAGACAGCATTATTTATTTATCCTACTACAACTAAAAAGCAATCCACTGCAGCAAAGTCTGCTGTCCATGTGAACAAGCCCTTACAGCACTGAAATACCTATCAGTGGCACAGATTCCTAGTGGATGGCCATTACTGGTTTTAGGTTAATTTGGATATTTCTTTTGTTAAAGTGTTGCAATTATTGTTTATTTCTAGGGGTATCCAATTCGTATGTCAGGAGATTGTGACCAGCTCTCAATGGAGCGAATTGCACAGGAGTCCTGTACATCTTCTGGTCCATTTCGGGTCTGAATTCAGCCAAAAATCCGGACTGAAATCAGACCTGAAACAGTGAACAGGGACGCACCGGACCCCTGCTCGGCACGGCAGTGTGAACTCAGCCTAAAGGAAACCTGGAGGTTGCCATTGCTGACCTTTTCTGAAAAAGGAAGCTATCTAGCTTTCATGTTAACCCTCTTTCTTCAATATTTTGAGCAGGAATTAACTTCTGGTTCAGGCTGAACATGTCTTGATTACTGTGAAAGTACCTTGCAAGGAGGTGGGGCAGCAAAGTCTGTTTACAAGTGAGTAATGCTAACGATGTATGGTGGCAGTGTGAGGGTTAAACTAATCACCAAATCGACTTGTGTATTTTTAATGTTGCCCTTTAGTCACCTTACTACCGCTACACTGTAAACAGGCAGGTGGACATTTTTTGCTGCCGCCCTATTTAAGAACAGCGCTGTGTTTATAGCATGCACACAATGCCTTGGGATTGGCAAAACAGCCTTTTTAAATGAGAACAGCAATGGCAACCCCCAACAAGACACATTTATTTTCATGTGTATCAGGATGTGTTTTGGAAGGTGTATAATATTGTGTTAAGAGGGGAGTAGAGGGATGGTGGTGCAGGCTTATTTTACTGCCCCGCTTCCCTGCGGTGTAACAGATGGAAAAGCTGGAAACTATTATACGTGGCAAATTCCTGCAATATTTTTGCGTCCATTTTGACGTAGACATACTGTTTCTCAAGGGGTCCCACATCTAAGAAGAGATGGAGGAGGCAGCAATTCACATGTAATTTGGAGATAGATACTGTACATGGTCAACCTTTATGGGGAGTGGAGCTGCCTTCTGTAGTATGGAGTGGTCTTCCAATCCTTGATCGTTTTGGGACCATACCAGTCTGTGAGTACCCATGCTAGCAGGGACTCAATGCAGGAGAAGTTTTTAAAGACAGACAGGATAGAAGTGTTAATAATTAAGGGCCCATTCACACAGGAGGCAGCCTTTGGTACCCCCCTTAAAAAGTGATCTGCAGTAGATCACTTTTTAAAGGGTAGTAGAGCAGCAGTTACCAAGCATTCAGGTGGCAATACTGTAAACCCCTGGATGTTCATTTTTTTTGGTGGTGCTACTGCCCACCAAATGAAAAGCATTGTCACCAGAGCATGTGTACAACCCTGATCATCTGCATGTTACCTTTTAGATGGGCGGTGGGGGTGGGAAAGGGCGGCAAAACCATTGTCTAATTGCATGTTTTTACCGCCTCCAGACGCCCATGCGAAGGAGGCCTATAACACTTACTGGGCTCCCTTTTCACTGTTAGCACCTGAGCACTAGAAGTTATAGAAGATGTTTATTCTATTTAGACTTGCTTTGAACCAGCATGTTAAAAATGCCTTCTTATGACAACAAGATTGCTTGCTAGCAAGTTATGTTGAAGTAAAGCTGTTAAAATGCAATCTGAATCTGACTGGGCATTCTGGGGTTGATTTAGGCTCGGTTCACACTGGTGCAGGCCGTGTGGTCGCGTTTGTTTGAGAATGACTGCCCATTCATTTGAATAGGGGGCCATGCCTGGGTTTCCTGTATGCACCTTTTTAAAAGTGCGGCCTTTTTGACCATGCAATTTCCTTGTGGTTCCCGCACCTGAAAACATGCTGCAGGCTGACATGCGTGCGGGTGCCATTCAGAATGAACGGCAGCCCCATGTGTCTCATAAGAGCAATGCAATTTGGCTGCAGGTGGTCGCGGGTATGGGAACAGGTGCAATTCCTACACCTGCAACAAGCCCGCAGACTGGGGGCAAGTGTGAACCGAGCTTTAATAAAACCGGAGTGTGCAAAATCTGGTGCAGCTCTGCATAGAAACCAATCAGTTTCCAGGTTTTTTTCATCAAAGCTTAATTGAACAAGCTGAAGTTAGAAGCTGATTGGCTACCATGCATAGCTGTACCAGACTCTAATATTCTGGAATGAAGAGAAAATGTGAATGATAAATAGAGAATGGGCAGCTAGGACTGGAATACCTGAGGTCCATCTTGCATCCTCTATTAGATAATTTGAGCTCTGTGCAGAGTAATCTTGACCTGGCCTAATGGCTGTTTAGAGGGACAGTGTTATGAAAGGTCTATGGGGGAGCGGGGTGTGTGTAAGCGGGAACCATGGAGATCAACCTATGTACTGTGGAAGATGTTTGGGGGAACTGGGCTCGCTTTTGGAGCCAGTACCTCAGTTAAAAAAGTTGAGACGTTGCAATAAATAAGCCGTGAAGCATGGGTTCTGGGTCTTTGACCCCTCACATGACTGGAACTTCTTGGAAAACCCTTGCAGGTTCTGTGGCTTAGGAGAGCCTGTTGGGAGAGGAGTTTATAAGTGGCATTACTCATTTTCACCCTGAGAGCTTTACTCTTCAAAAGCAGCCATGCGGAAGACCATAAACTCCTGACATAAGCCTCCTCTTGATGTACTGCTCCCAATCTCATAGGGCTGCCTAATGTGGAACCACACGATTCTATCCTTTACAGCTGTAGAATATGTGTTGCATTTACATAGATGTGTGAGGATCTGGGGGTGGTAACAGGAAGTAGGAAGTTATGAAGTGAAACTAGAAGAAAAAGGTTTTACATGCGGCTCTCTGCTGGCTGGAATAAACAAGTTCTTCATAAGGTTCGTCTGGCGACTCATCATTGCTTCTACAAAATCTACAACAGCCAAGGAAGCTGCCATCTTGCTTGATCTGCAGTTGCCATGATGCTGCATGTGTGATCAGTTATAACCCCAGCCATTTCATGGCTTTACAGCTCAGTTGATAGTACAAGCAACTGTGATGGCTATCATTCACGGCATGCCTTGAATATAGGAGTTTTGAGAAACAGTTAAAGTAATAGGCTTAGTTATGCTTTGCCAACAAAAACATATAATGCAATTTCAACAAGATTTTTTTTTTCTGGCATTTATGGCAGTTATGGTATATATTTAAATAGAAGAAAAATATGTTTACATTCTATGTGCAGTCTACCTAAAAAAACAGAACTAGCTCATTTTACCATAAATTGTATGCATTTGCTCATTTTCATTGAAAGAGATGTTTAAATGGTCACATCAAAAAAAGAATGCTTAATATGCATAAGCAATACTGCACAAAGCTCTGCAATGAGCTTTCAACTGTAGCTGAGCTGCAGGGATTTGGAATGCAGCAGCTTGGGCTTTGCAATATGACAATGTGCTCTGCAGATTACAACTTAAATCATTATGAGTACGCACAGCTAGCTAGCATGATGAGATATATTGCTGAAAAGCTAGTTGGTGTGTGCATACCTAATAATTACAGCATATACTACAAATAATATACAGTACATTTGATGAAAATCCAACACTAAAAAAGGAAAACAGTGCCTTCAACAGATTGGCATCCACCATGCACATTAGTATTTATACTATTTTAGTATTAATACTTTGGGTTGCATTACAGGATGTGTACATTTCTTGGATGGATATGTTATTTCAGGAGTTGAATGCAGAAGTGGACAAGGAAGGTCAACAACAAGACGAACTGACACAATTCTAAGGCTTCATGTACACGGGACGTTTAAAACTGCTCCTGAACGATGGAACTTGACAGCTAGTAACTGACGTTTAAAAATGTATCTTCATTAAAAAACACCTATAAACGAAATGCAGCTAAATGTGGGTTACCACGTTTACATGTGTTTGCAAGCTGTTACAGGCATTTGGCATTTTAATTGCCTCTGAACATTGTGATGTTAAGCGAAGAATCCATAATGGATGGGCGATTCTTGTTGCCTCGCATGCGATCACATTGAGGCGACTAGAGAGATTCCAACCTGGGTTTTGCAAGCCACCGTGGCAGAGCTGGTTCCGGCCCCGACTTTCTGGTCCACTCAAACCCCTCTCCACCTGCATTTAATGAGCAGGAAGAGAGCAGAGGAGGGCTCTATCCTGGATCTCAGAGGGAGAAAGCTGAGTGAGCTCTGGGTGATAATTTGGACTCAAAGATCAAGGTTTGCACTGTGCTTATGTTTTGTGGGTGTTGGGGACACCCCCACACTGTATAGAGAGGAACCCCATTGTTTAGTTTAGTGCCGGACAGTAAGGTTTTTCTTTCTGTTTTTTATATGTTTTGAGCTTGCAAACCTGTAATAATAAACCTGGCAAGCCGCCAGATTTTAAAGAAACTGACCTCCAAGCTGAATCTTTTCCCCTGAAAAGAGATTCCCATGAGCTAATCTCCAACAACATGTCCTGAACCCATTGTTTTTGCTTTCCAAAAAATGTTTCTAACCTCAACTGCCTGCTTTTCAAAAAATGCTTCTAACCTCAACTGCCCTAAAAAGGGGTTAAAAACACCCATGTTGCAGTGCTTTCAAAATGCTTTTTAATGCACTTTGAAAGCACTGCCCATTCATTCCAATGAGCAGGGGTGATTTGGGAGCGCTGTATACAGTACTCCCAACCCGCCCCAAAGATGCTGCTTGCAGGACTTATTTTCCCATCCCGCAAGCGCACCGCTCCAGTGTGAAGAGACACACAGCAATGAATAGAGAGGCGGTTTTCAGCCACTTAGCAGAGGCTGTTTCCAGAGCTAAAGCACCTAAAAACCGCTCCAGTGTGAAAGGGGTCTTAACGACACAGTGTGCATGCGCTGATAAGATAACATAGAGGAGAGTTCAGGAGCAGCTTGAAAAAGCGCCCAACTGCTCCTAAATGTCCATTTACCAGCAGCAGTATACATGAGGCCTAATAGTTTTGAATGGGTAGAAAAACAGCATATTTTGATACCAGCCAAACAATCTGGACACCAGCACTTGGCTTTAACTTTTTGGCACTTAATCAGAATAAACATGCAAATGCTATAAATTTACAAATGGTACTATAAAACTTTGTCAACTGCTCCTGTGATGAGGTCACAAGATGTAAAAATACATAAAGAAATAAATGATTATTGTCGCAAAACATTTTCACGGACAGAAAAAAAAATCATGTATTTAAAATCCAGCGATATTTATTCCAATACTCTTGGAATTTAATTTTAAGATTTTGGATGAATAAGTATAGTCGCTGCATGAAGAAGTTAAACCTACTGTATATAATTTGCAAGGTTCTCTATTGTCTATTTGGGTTCATATTTATGACAGCATCGCCATCGCTGCGTTCAACATACAGCAACCAATCTGAAGCTTGAAGTCACAAAACAAAAAGAAATCCTGACAATACATGGGCAACAAATTGTTAAATAACGCGTGCTACAAATAGGATATTGATACAATACAAAGGCAACAAATAGGAGATTGTGATAATATGTCGGCAAAAAATTGTCTATCATTACAATATGTGGCCAACAAATGGGAAATCATTAAGATCTGCAGGCAACAAACAGGCAATCATTAGAATATGTGGGCAACAAATATTGTGACAGTATAAGCAAGAATACAGTAATCATATAAACAGTATGTGTAGAATTCAGTTTGTTATGTTTTGCATTATGTAAATTGATTCTCTCTGTATATTTCTCTTTTTTCTCTCTTATGTTTAGAGCAGTTATTTTTACCCTCTATTGTCTGCTCCTGAAGAAGTGGATTATAATCCAAGAAACACGTCAAAACACAAATCGTTTGTTGGCGTGTTAATTAGGAAAATTACAGGTTTACAGGTGTTTATACAATGTGATTTGTGATAACTAACAAAATTTGACAAGTGGGGTATTTCTTACTGGATTGTTTTTATGAATTATCGGGATCAATTTTAATTGTTTCAAATATTTCATAAAAGTTTTTGTATTTTATATTGGAATGTTGTGTAAGTTGTGCCTCAAAAATCCTTACAAGAAATGTCTACTGATGTTGAAGTTAATATGTAAGGGGTGTTGCACATTTCTCTAAGCCAATACAATATAACTTTTACTGTTATGAATGCTTTTAGCACACTCAACATTGCTGTGTTCTATCAGCTGCTGGCCTAGAGCCTGCTTGTGCCCTTCAGGACTATAAACATCTTCTAGGCGAAAGTCTTTGATGGTTTCTTGCTCCTTAATTTTGGCAAGGTAAGAATGAATGGTTGCCACAGGGTAACAGTATGCCACCTCCTGCCAGGCAGATATTTTGCACTGCCAGAGTTTTGATTTTTTTTTTGCACACATGAAAATGCAAATTTCAGTCTTGTAAATTACTTAAAATCCCAAAACAGTATATATCTTCTGAAAGCAGAGTAGAATAAAATGTTGGTAGTTGCAATTTTTTATGTCACCAGCATCAGCGTTGCTGTTAATCAGTCCCATATATTCAGTAAGATACCCATTAAACGTTATTTTAGGGCACGCAAACACAATATATTACCCATTTTTTGGTAAAATATAAAATATGAGGTTGCATTGAGTTATTGGACACTAAACATGTTTGCCTGAACAAAGGCAACAAAGTACAGTATCCAAAATTGACCATGGTTGATGCTTTAAAAGTCTTTACAGTTTAACCGTAAATGCTGATTTGCTAAAATTATGGCTCACACTATGGTGATGCCTGACATGTGTGGCCCAATAGTCATTTTTATACCCAGGGACACCCAACATGCACATCTTCGTTCATGTGTGCTTAAAAATATGTTTTTTTACCTTTACCTGAAACTAATCAAGCATAGATCATGCTCTCGGGTGGCACAGTGGTGTAGTGGTTACCACTTTCATCTAGCAGAAAAAGGGTCACTGGTTCGAATCCCAACCACGACACTACCTGCCTGGAGTTTGCATGTTCTCCCTGTGCCTGGTGTGGGTTTCCTCCGGGTACTCTGGTGTCCTCCCACACTCCAAAGACATGCTGGTAGGTTAATTGGATCCTGTCTAAATTGCCTTAGTATATGTATGAAAGTGAGTTAGGGACATTAGATTGTAAGCTACTTGAGGGTAAGGACTGATGTGAATGTACAATGTATATGTAAAGTGCTGCATAAATTGAAGGCGCTATATAAGTACCAGAAATAAATAAATTAGCTTCTTTCCCAGCAGCTGTGGATGACAGCTTTGAAATCAGAAGTGATGAAAAGCTTGCCACTTCTGGCTTCATTCATCAGAGGAGTGAACAGATCTCCTTCCATTCTCCTCACTGACACCCACCATGGACATCCAGAACTGGTTGCTGAAACATAGATAGACCCCTGACTGCAATAGCAGCCAAGAGTCTGTTTACAGGGCTCTGCTGCCATCAACATGAGCCTTACATTGGTGGCAGTAAAGGGGTTATAAATTTGAGTCTTTTGTTTCTTTCAAGTGGGGACTGCCACATTGATCATAATTTTTCTGGTCCCTGCTTAACTGGCCAAATTTCTATTGGTATATAGTCAGCATTATAGGCAGCATCAGTCCTTTTCCTGGTAAGTTATAAGATGACACTATCTTTGCTTTGTGAATAGAGATTCACTTTCCTCTCCTTCTGTCCATGTGCTAAGCCAATAATGCTCTGCAATAGGCAAGTCACATTTGATTAGGTCATTACAAAGTGCAGAGAACATAGCAGCCATAATTGAAAATTGCAAAACACATCATAGGTCAGTAGATACACTTAGTAATTAAACAGGCAGAATAGTTATCACACCACTATCAAGTCTTTATGTACAGAAATAATCAGTCTTGCACTCTCCTCCATATCTTCCAAGAGCCTAGCCCCAGCTTCAGTATTTCATACAGCAGTCTCAATTAATACTAGAAAATGGGACTTCTACTAATACTAATGTAGCACACCCCCACAGGGACTGCAGATGAAATTGGATCCCTCACTCAGGGATACCGAATCTTCACAAGCACTCCAGAGTCAGAGAGCAGTTTGTGACATTGCTTTTTGTTATTTATTAGGGGTTAATAACTTGGATAGGGATGGGAGGTTATGGGGTGCCCACGTAACTTAAGCAAAACCTTGGCAACAACTTCAGGGACATCTTCCTATATACAGTCTATATACAGTCTCCTTTACTCTCCTCCTACACACAATTGCTTGCTGGCTCCAGAATTTAGCAATGGCCCCTTACAGGCAGAGAATCGCATCCCCCTGTTGTGTAGCAAAATGTCAGTGAAACAGATTGTACTCCTCCTCTGTGGCTACTGCTCCCAGCACCACCCCTTCAGGCACTGCCAACCCACCTGGCTGCAGCTGCCCCTTTCACTAGCCCTCCAGGCTAACTCTCACACCAGTCCTCCTGACTGACTCTTCACCAGTCCACCCAGCTGACTCTCAGGAGATCTCCTGGGGAAGGGTGAAGACTTAAGCACACCACTGTCTTCAGGGAGAACTGGCTACATGTGGCATTCTCCCCCCATATTAGTTCCCAGAAATGCTGATATACTCACACTGTCCTCTTTTGCTCCCGTGCCTCCAGGAAGGGCTGCCTCTCATGTGTTGTGGCAGGATCCTTCCAGCACCCGAACCCTGGCCCAAGGCAGGGCTTCCCCCTTCAGACTAGGGGTTACCCCTGAGGGCCATTGACAGGCTCTTCAGCACTGTATCTCCATTTTCCACCCGACTGCCCTGCTGGCATGGCCCATGCCAATTTATGAGGTAAGCTCTGCCCTCGGCCAGCCCACTACTGGGGATTGGCCGAGGCCTCATAAATGTTCCAGACAGCTCCTCCTAACCTCCTGCCCATTAGTTCTAGAACATTCTCCAATATCCCAGAAACAGGGGGAGGCACCAGAGGAGCTGTCAGGATGAGTCACCCAGCCCTAAACTCACTGAACCCTGACCCAGATTCCATAGCTCAGGCTTAGCCCTGAGCTAAACTAAATGTACCTACTCTAAACTCTAACTCTACTTCTAGCACACACTAGAGGGTGCTACACTAAGAGATCCAGCACTCAACATCCTCCATGTCTCTAACAAATTTAATCTAACTTCGGTGCAGCTCTGATCTTGAAAACCCACTGTTTTTCCTCAAGTAAAGGTGTTTTACTCTCATTAAAGCAGGATATCCCTTTAACACACATTTATATGATGCCCTATTTTGCCTTTGAAAATGTTCACTCTGTGGTGCTGATCACCCCCTACTAAAACATTATTACTTACCATAACCTTCTGGCCACAGATATGTTAATTAATATTATATGAAAGAGTAAGTCCAGCCCTGTTACGCAAGCCATAGACAAATCCATTTTCTTTCCTTCATAGTCAGTGTTGATGTGGGAATGCCTCCTGCAGTGCTATTGTATTCCACAAGCAGGGGCGGGTGCGGGAAGCCTTCCCATCTATCAGAATATGGCAATTACTGCTTGCAGCTATAAACGTGTATTAACCCTCGCGCTACTATATATATATCAATAAATCAATAAGTCAATGATAGGTCAGTTGCTGCAATATCAAGTATTAGACACAATAATACTGAAATGATACAAGGTAAATATGGATACTGCGCACTCTGACTAAAAAATAATGCATATAATATACAGACAATTCATGCAGTGAAACCTCTCATCAGGTGTGCTGGGTAAAGTGCAAGTGAAACTACTAAAATATTAATAAATATGTAAATATGTAAACATACGAGTATACTGTGACCACTGTGATGAGTATATAAGAAAACTAATCAATAAGAGAATAGACAATGATCTTAATAGTTCGCCGACTAGGCTCAATGTCCTAGTGCAAATAAATGTCATAAAAGTCTATATTGCATTAAAAATCCAATAGTGCTCCAAAGTGCTTCCGTGCCAAACCACAATGTGCTTATGTGCCAAAGACTATCCACTCGTTGGTGAAGCCAGTCTGGGGGGAGTCTAAAGCTTTGCACCCTCCAAGCTGGTTAGTGTGGGTGTGCAGGAACCCCGTGCTCACAGAACTCTCACCTTAAACCCAACTCAGATAGACGATGTGTAAATCCTCCACTGTTATCCTTGTTGTGATAAATGGTCTTCCTCGCCTCCTTAGTTATCTCTTTCGTTCCTCCACACTTATAATAGCTCAAATATATAATAGGGACCGGGCTACAGGGATGAAATTCCTCCTGGGTAAGGTTGGATACTTAATACCTCCAGTGCCCTCCGCTGGTCATCTTGACTCAGGTACAATCATGTGTGGAAATGAGAAGAGATATGCCTCCATAGTGTAATATGTTTAAAAACTTAACATTTATTAAAAAGTGAGACAAATGGCTGCTTACATCAGGGGTCCTTTCTGGGATGACAGCCTTACAGACCAATTTGATGCAGTGTGCGGCGCATGGTCTGAGCACTGACAGGCTGACCCCCCACCCCTTTAACCTCTGCAGCAATGCTGGCAGCACTCATATTTCCCAAAGATAACCTCTGGATGTGACGCTGAGCACGTGCACTCAATTTCTTTGGTTGACCATACAGAGGCCTGTTCTGAGTGGAACCTGTCCTGTTAAACCTCTGCATGGTCTTGGCCACCGTGTTGCAGCTCAGTTTCAGGGTCTTGGCAATCTTCTTATAGCCTAGGCCATCTTTATGTAGAGCAACAATTCTTTTTTTCAGATCCTCAGAGAGTTCTTTGCCATGAGGTTGCCATGTTGAACTTCCAGTGGCCAGTATGAGAGAGTGAGAGCGATAACACCAAATTTAACACACCTGTTCCCCATTCACACCTGAGACCTTGTAACACTAACGAGTCACATGACATCGGGGAGGAAAAATGGCTAATTGGGCCCAATATGGATATTTTCACTTAGGGGTGTACTCACTTTTGTTGCCAGCGGTTTAGACATTAATGGCTGTATGTTGAGTTATTTTGAGGGGACGGCAAATTTACACTCTTATACAAGCTGTACACTCACTACTTTGCAGTGTAGCAAAGTGTCATTTATTCAGTGTTGTCACATGAAAAGATATAATAAAATATTTATAAAAAGGTGAGGGGTGTACTCACTTTTGTGAGGTACTGTACATTAACCACTTGCCGACCGCCGATCGGCATCTGACGGCGACAAAGTGGTTCGTTATCGCAAAACGCCGTCATACGACGGCGGCTGCGATAACGCGCACTGTGAGCGCGCGCGCGCCGCCGGAGGCGCGCCCGCGCGCTCACTGTGTTCGGGGAGGGCCAGGGAGCGGGTGCGGCGGCTTCGATTGCCGCCGGCTACCCGCGATGGCCCCCCCCCGGAGCGAATGAGCGGAGGTCCGTGTATGTAAACACGGACCTCCGCTCTGTGTGAGGGGGAAGGGATGTGATCACAGCCTTCATTTACGTGAAGGCTGTGATCGCTTCCCTTCCCCAGATAGGCAGTCCCCCTTACAGTTAGAACACGCCCAGGGAACATAGTTAACCCTTAGCGCGCCCCCTGCAGGTTAACCCCTTCACTGCCAATGGCATTT
>BLSH010361173.1:327471-344622 GCA_018402905.1 Glandirana rugosa | reverse complement strand
TATAATTTACTTTAGGAACGAAATAATTTCGTCTCACTAACTAGTAAATATATATTCGATTGGAATAATAGCATGGTAATAGCAATGACAATAGTCTCAAAATCATCAAATTGCTTACTCTCCTTATCCGTTAATTATATATCAATGTTTATTTGAACTCCTTGGTATTGGTGGGGTAAAAATAAAGTTAGAGGTTTATGCCTTTCCAAAGAAGTGTCTAACTCGACACTTTTACACCTAGGTCCACCAAGACCGGTCGAGTCATCTAACGAAATTTTTTCCGGACCTAAGAAAGGAATTGTACAACGTCGCACGACCGCGCAATTGTCAGTTAAAGCGACGCAGCGCCGAATCGCAAAAAGGCTCCGGTCCTAAAGCTGGAAATCCTTCCGGGGCTGAAGTGGTTAAGGAAAGAATCCAGGCCTTTTTTAAAGCAATCTACTGAGCTGGCCAGAACCACCTGGATCCACATTTTCACAGCTCAATCTGTGAAGAAACCTTTCCGTATTTGGAGATTGAAATAAAAATGGGGTGGTTATGGTTCCTCAAGTTTATTTGTAACTATATATTAATTGCCTATTCCTCTCATTCGTTAAACTACTAAAACTCTGATAACAGTAACGATAATGGTACGATAATAAGGTTAGCTTATATATAAATGATCAATCACTCTGCTTTAATAAAGCAAGGATTTCATTTAATATACAGAAAGTAGAAATGCTAACATAAAACATGTTACATGTTACCGTCCTCGAGATGCTGTTCTGGCTGGGCTCCAATGGGCGAGGAAGAGAGCAGGAAGTGGCTTACAACTTTAAACTGTGCTCAGGCACCCACCCACACACACCCACATGCCAGCCTATATAGGATTATAACCTATGGTGGTTGATTTCCTTTCTTCAATCCATCCCCTGGGATACAATTCCTGCTGTTACTCCTCTGCCTGAGGGCAGGACTCCAAGATGAAGGTTGATATGCACTGGTCATCTCCATAAAACTTGTTGAATGGCCTTTCAGGTTACTTCCAGTAGTGTGCAGACCAGATATGATTAGATTTCATATTTCTTTATGGAAAAACCATGTTGCCCTCCAACATATTCCGCTTTGTGCCTGAAGGGCACACACCTCCCTTCTTCCTAAGCAGCTCCTATGGTGCAGGCCATAAATGTCTCAACATGTTGTGTTTCCCAACATGTGCCGCTTTGGCTGAAGGACACACACCTCCCTTCCTCTGGAACAGCTCCTATGGCACAGTCCATAAATGTCTTAACATGTTGTGTTTCCCAACATGTGCCGCTTTGCCTGAAGGGCACACACCTCCCTTCCTCTGGAACAGCTCCTATGGCACAGTCCATAAATGTCTTAGCATGGGTTTCTCAACATGTGCCGCTTTGCCACTGGGTGATACACCTACCACCATTCTTCAGCGACAGCATCCATGGCACCATTCTGTGTTTTCTCCTTCCTGGTCTCTTCATGAGGGGGTGCAATATAGGCAAGGGGTGTCCATTCACTCACCATTCACCAACACACACTCAGAGCCACGTTTCAACCAGCTTCCAGATACAGAACCTCGAGGAGGGCCTTATTCACCCATATTACTAACCTACTACAGGTATATCAAACTATACTATCACACAAATCAACCCGTTACCATACTATATACATATACATTCTAATCACTGCCTTAAGCATCCCACACCCAACCTCCTATAACCCTTCATTGTGTATGCGGGGCGGGATTAGGCAGGCTTGCTCAATATGGCCTTTCCTACCGCAATTCTGGCATATATGCGGTGCGCTGTGACTCTGAATTGGCAGTAAAGCCTCCAACTTGTGCAGAGACATCACTGTCAATTCGTCCCACAACTTGCGTAGATAAATGTGAAACTTTTATATAAACATCGGATCACACATGTTTATGCTTGAAACAACAACAAAACCACAAAATTCCATCCCTGTGCCTGGATTTCAGAGACCATGCCCAGGGCATACCATGCACCTCTAGCTACGGTTAGATTCAAGGAACACCCTAGTTCCATGACTAACATTACATTGGTATTCTTTAGGACAAAGAAACAAACTTGTCTTGGGGCCTAATAATTCCCGGGTGCTTCCTTCACAGCAATGATCTCTCCATCCAGAACACAGTGTGAAATATCTTCCCAACATTACCAGTGGCCTACTGATCTGGCATACACATGAAGTCATGGTCATGCCTCCGACAGAGGGAAATATCAACCTACCTCCAGCCTCACTCCACTCTGACCACAGGTGGGTACTTTAGCCATAAATGCAACAAGGTAGAATCCCCAGTCAGTAAGCCCATTGATACCACAGAATATACAGACAGAGTCTGCGCTTCTATATCTGGGATCAACGGGTAAGCCGAACACCTTCCATAACCCAAACTAGCGCAGCCCATCCAGGCATTAGACCACCACTTTGGATTATTGTAAACAATGGGTTTTGGCAAAAATCTTACTGAGCCGTGAAGCTAACTCATAAGGCCACTGTCCCTTATGCAGAGACTGCACAATCAGCTTGATGTTGGTTGATAATTCCGCCTGCCCCTGCGTGCATGCCAAAGCCCATGATACATTCTTGCCTTGTACCACCACACTCTCTACCAACTTCTCCAAATGGTAGATAAAATCTTGAGCCACTTTAACCTGGGGCATTCAATTGAATTTTATTAAAGATGTCAATAATCTCTCTCTGAGTAACAAAGCCCCGCTTACTGTCTGCCGCTACGGCTGAGAGTTTGATCCTCAGGATACTGACATTCACTTCATTAATAACACCCATCCCCGCTCCTATTCCCCCAATGTAATGCTGAATACATCCCTCCTCTTTCGGTTGCTCCTCAGAAATAAGCGGCCTGAATGAACATCATTCTGTGTCCACACACCTCTGGGAGCACGCCACTGGTACAACAGCCACACTTGATTCAGTGTATATTCAGCACACATAGCGTAATAGATTTTTATCAACCCCTGTGAGACGTTGAAGTGCCATGTGGTGAAGGCATATTGCACCTTGGTAGCCAGCAAATGGGGAGAGCTTAGAACCATTTGTAGCGGTTTCTCTCTTTCCAACGGAGCATGTTTCTATGAATTGACATGGGCATCGCCTGTGCAGGGTTCCAACTGCTCAGGTGGGACATCAACCAGGTGTATCTCCCTTATGTCCAGTTCTGGTGTCTTCCCTGTCCTGTATCCGATACCTTCTCTATAGGACTGCTAGAATTGAGACACCACCCCTACAAGGAAATTCTCACCCCGTTGATGTGTCATCTGGAGCTCTCCAGTCTGGCCAACAGACATCTAAGTGTCAGCCTCCTGGGTACCTACACCATGTTAATTCAGTTATGCCAATACACTTCACACATTAAAAAAAAATTTCCTTCTTTCAATTCTTCACCAAAAACAAACATATTTTTATTTTCTTGTTTTGCAGGATTGGATAGGTTATACTATATCCCTAACCTCCAACCCATTGCACTTGTATTCACAGTATTTCTATATTCATGAGAGATTCTGGAAAAATGTTCCACAAGCCTTGTTAATGTGCACAGTCTTTCAGATGCAGCGTTACCACTAAATTGTCCATGAGAAAAAGAAGCCTTATATTGCAAATATTAATCAGAATCTTTGTTTGTCCCTTCTCCCCTGACTGTTTGTCAGAACAACTTTGTGATGTGGCATGGCACAGACAAACTGCCACCCCGATGAACATCTTTCATCCATGTTCCAGAGACCTCTCTAATCTTTCGCTCTACCAGGACTCTGGAAGTGAAAACCAAGGGCAGAATCAAATTCTTATCCGCAATATCTATTTGCTTGCATTTTCTTACAGAACCTCCCTTTGAACCCAGGAACTCAGTTTTCCTGGCTTCTGCAACTCTGAGCAGACTATTAAAACAGCCAATGACTTTTTTAGGCTGATCCCACTCTAAACTTGATTCCCATAAGGAAAAAACAAAAAATAAAAATGACTGCTGCTTTCCCACAGTTCTCATTTTACACATAAAAAAACAAACAAACAGAATGTGTGTATCTGTTACCTAAAACCTACACACTAACTCCCCTTTCAGGTGTACAAAACCTAAACATTTTGGAATTTTTCCACCTGAATGAAAATAAAAACAAAAGACCTAAAAAAAAACCTCAGTTACAGGCCACTGTAACTTTCTGCCAACTCCTCCCTCAAGCAAACTATTCACTTGCTAATTTAGGGCCTATTCACTGACCCCCCTTTCAGGTGGACTAAACCTAACAATTTGGAATTTTCCACCTGAACAAAACAATAACAACAAAAAATAAATAAAACAAAAAAATAAAACAAAAATAGTAAGAGGGAAAAAAACAATTACGAAGGAGAGAAAAAAAAATACTAATATTTTTAAGAATAATAAAAATCCAGAGGCTTACCCTTGAAAATACTAAAACATACATCAAGGTCCTCCATAATATTCCAAAAATGTAAAGCCAAAACAAAAGACTCGCATCTAAGCTTTATTCCTCGCCAAGCAACGTTAACCTTAAAATTCTTACTATCACTTAAATTCGCTAAGGGCTGCTAACAAAGGATTTGTCTCCCCCAGTTCTATACCCATGTGAACATGCGGCTCATGGGCATCCGCAGAAATTTTCTCAGGGGTTGGGGGCATCATTTTAAGGTCACCCATGCTATGCCACTTTTTGACATTATCACAGTCAGAGACTGCAGACATAGTACAGGAGATGGTCAGAGACTGCAGACATAGTACAGGAGATGGTCAGAGACTGAGGACATAGTACAAGAGATGGTCAGAGACTGCAGACATAGTACAGGAGACGGTCAGACACTGCGGACATAGTACAAGAGACATTCAGAGACTGCGGACATAGAACAGGAGATGATCAGACACTGCAGACATACTACAGGAGATCGTCAGAGACAGCAGCCATACTACAGGAGATGGTCAGAGACTGCAGACATAGTACAGGAGATGGTCTGAGACTGTGGACATGGCACACGAGACGATCAGAGACTTCATACATGGCCCAAGAGGATAAGGACCTAGTGGGCAACCCCCGATCCGATCCCTGATTCCAGGGGGGGAGCAATTGCCCCCCCTTGCCCCTATCTGCGGACGCCCATGATGCGGCTGCCTCCATTTTGAATTTATTCAGCTGCTCCAAATACAAATGTCTTTCCTGTCTTAACTGGCTATTTTCAGCTTGTAGTCTCAGCATTTGGGTTTTAAAGGGGACACGGGTTTGATAATTATGGCCTCTATGCCTCGGATTGCTACCCCACCTGGCGGAGTAAACTTCATAATGCCTCGGTGTAGTTTTAGGGTGCTGAGATTTTCTCTGCATATTATTGTTATTAGACATTAAACAATATCTTGCAATGTGACCCCACTTTTTACAGGCGAAGCACTTGAGAGCTGGTCTCCCTGCATGGGCCTGTCTACAAGTATATGGCGATTGAGACCCACGTTTCTGCATACCATTGCTATGTTTGGAATCACCCGACTTTACACTGTCATTGTCTGAGGAGTAATCGCTAACCATGGACTCATTCGAAGTCTCCACTGTTACATTGCTACTGTTCTCGAAAAGATCAGGCGTGTTCTCCATTTCAACACCTGAATCAATTTCAAGAGCAGTTATAGCACTTTTGTCTAAATACTCCTCCTCCACATTGCCAACATTGATTCCAGCCAGAGCAATATCATTTGCATCAACAAGAGCATCCGGTTTCCCTAATTGTTCTTCTTTCTGCGTTAAACATTGAGACTGCTCAGCATTGGAATATTTGTAAGATAATTGTTTTATGGTCATCTGAGCTTCATGTAGTTCCATTTTAAACCTTGTTATCCTACGCTCATTCTCAGCTTCTCTTTGATCCAAATAGGCTAAACAACTTTCCCTTAGCCTATACGTTTCCTCCAATTCACTCATTTTCTGTTCCAATATACACTTCTCATTAATTAACTGTTCAATCTGATCACAAACATTTGCATCTGCCTTTGCAGCAATCGCTAATATGTTTTTACTTACGCTTTCAATTGTGCTTCCTAACTGTGTGTGTTCTTTACACCATTGCAATTCTTTTTGTTCCGCAATTTCTTTCATTTTAAATAGTATACATACAACATTCGCTATTCTTGCTTTTTTCCCCTTTTTAGATGATGATTTATATTTCAAATCCTGGTTCTGAATCTCACATTGTTTTAATAAATCATCAAATTGGTGGGTCAATGTATTTTCTGCCAAAGTCTTAAACTTAGCATGCTTTTCAATGAACATTCCGATGCTCTCCATTGATATACTAATTACTTTCACACTTAAGCTTGTTTGACCAGTTTGTCTATTTCACAGCAGCAGCTGAGTACACACTGTTCACATACACAGACACACAAACACACAGAAAAAGTAGTTTAAAACTCACAGGGAGGGGGGCGTGGCTTGACCAGGGAAGCGATCGGACATGCGGATGCCGAGCTCCATCTGACCGAATACAATCACCAACCATCCGCGATCCTGAGGCACCGAATAGAGGTAAAAACACCTCCATCACCCTACCCGAGGTACACACAACAGACTGATACCAATTTGGAGCCATTTCTCCACCCCCGCCCATGGCGGAACAGGCCGCGGCTGGATCCCCGGCCTAAATTTGCGGCCATAGCAATCCATCCGGAGCGCCGCCACACTGCACACTACGCCCACCATCCCCCCTGGGTCACTCACAACAACCCGGCAAACAGTGGGAACAGGCAACCTCCTATACCCGCGGCGGAGTAGGCCGCATCTGAATCCCCGGCCTAAATTTGCGGCCGCGATACTGCCGCCGGACCACCGGTCCCAGCTTTACCGCTCACCACGGCACTCGCCCACCCAGAGGCCTGCACAGTATACCGGCTTCCAGTGATCCCAGCCCCACATCCGCAGTTGCGGGGGAGTAGGCCTTAACTGGATCCCCGACCTAAATTTGCGGCCCCACGTTCCACTGGCCCGCTCGCCCTCTGTCAGCCCACAAGAACCCACCTGGATCTGAACTGGGGTGGGAGATTCCAGTGACCCCCTGTCGCTAAACAAACAAGGAGGCCCAAACAGCAGTAGTCCCCCCGAGGGAACATAACGCACTCACCGGCATCTTGGGACACCCAGGGCAGTCTCCAGGTCTCACAAGCGCCATAGTTAACACCTCATTGCAGTGAATATTAGAGGATTAGCTGGGTTAAAAGACGTTCCAATCAAACTGTGCAGACGATATCCTAGCTGGTACTGCTGCAGACCTCAGTGTCACACCCTCATATAACAACTAGGGCAATCAATAGCCCCCAATATACTCAAATACTCCGCACAGGAGGCCTACACGCAAGAGACTTCCCCACTGTCAAAAATCAGTCTAAATAAACGCACCGACCCTATTTCCTTGCTGACCTAATGAAAATAAACAGGATGGTGTGACCCCACAGGAGACAGCAGGAAGGAAGAACAACAGTGACTGAAGCCCGATAATCCCCTTATCATTCTGGCACCATCACATAACATGTCCAGGAAAAGAATGGGAGAATTTAAAACACAAAAACTAACCTCACTTTTCTTCAAACCGGCCCCTGCACCTAGAGTGGAGCAGAAAGAACAATCAACCAGCGAGGCATACACTGACCTTCCAGACGAACCCGCTGAAGAAGAACAGTTACCAGCGGCACCCTCCTCACCAAGTCACCACCTAGAAGAGAACCCCGTCACCAGCAGCCCTGCCAAGGCAAGGATGCGGATTGATGCTTCCCCACCTCCGCCACCATTGACTGATCCCAAAAATGGCACCATCACGACTCAAGAAACGTTTAACTCCCCAATGGCTACTTTTCCAACTACAGGACAACCAGTCCTCGACACAACCCTCAAGGACATGCTTCTATCTCTCCAATCCTCACTGATGACCGAAATATCCCCTCTAATCACAACGCTCTCAACTGAAGTGAAACATATCGACCACAGAGTCTCATGCTTAGAAACAGGTGTGGAAGCATGTGTCACAACCGTCAATGATATCATAGACGCAGTGGATGAAGTCAAAGAGGAACAGACATGGATGAGAGCCAAAATAGCGGATCTAGAAGACAGGTCTCGACGCAACAACGTAAAGCTCCGTGGAATTCCAGAATCAATTCCCCCACAAGACCTCCAGAGATTCGCAAAAGACCTCATGCGGTTGGTCCTACTCGAAGCATCAACACGAGATATTATAGTCGACAGAATCCACAGAATTGCCAAACCGTCCCATCTCGCAGCCTCGATCCCCAGAGACGTCCTAATGCGGGTTCACTTTTTCCAAACCAAAGAAAGACTCCTGGTAGCAATGAGGAAAACACCCAACCTGCCACATCCCTATGAAAATGTACAAATTTATCCAGACCTCTCTAAATACACCCTACAACTTCGTAGAGATTTGAACCCCATAACCAAAGGCCTACACAACCACAAAATCCAATTCAAGTGGAAATACCCGGCCTCCCTCCTGATAACAAAAGATGATGTCACTCATAAAATCGATAACCTCAAGGAAGGCATGCATCTGCTCCACCGATGGGGAATAATTCCTGACCCCCCGCTGGACACCTCCCCTCTCCAACCTACACCTGGATCTGCAAAACCGCAACGCAGCAGAAACAGAAAAGCTCCAGATGGTACTTATGGACCGCAACGCAGGGCGAATATCTCATGACATAATCTTCCAAATTCTGCAGTCACCACCTGCCCAATCCAACCACTCGCACACAAGAACTGTACACCCCACAGCGGTGACACTGAAAATCCAGAAATACTCACCGTTCTCTTTTTTTTCCTTTTTTTCCCCTTTTTCCTCTTGAGTACAATCTTGCATGTTATATTCTTGTTGTTTCACTAACGAACTTCTGTACCACCAGTGCCCACATTGCCAACAGTCGGTTCAACAATCCACCAACAAGCCCACCGCCCAGAAACTTCTACAAGAGACGGGCATACTACTAACTGTAAGTGCGACTATAACCTTCTATTTCCAAACATCACAATGCCTCTGAAAATTCTATCTATCAATGCGCACGGGCTTAACCACCCGGCGAAAAGACACTCCCTATGGCGCTCAGCACAAGAGAAACAAAGTGACATCTTATGTGTGCAAGAAACACACTTCCTAGTTACCTCACCACCTAAATGCTCCAACAAGCACTTTCCCCACGTATATACAGCGTCCTTCACTGAAAAAAAGAGGGGAGTTTTAATTGCAGTCAGAAGTACGGTTCTCTTCTCCCTCCAGCAGAAACACGAAGATCCTCAAGGAAGATTCCTCATCTTGGTATGCACCATTAACAAACAACCATATACGATCATTAACATTTACGCGCCTAACGTTCAGCAACAAGAATTCCTACAGAGAGTAATGCTCATTGCCAAAGCACTACAGCAGGGCCACTTATTTCTCTGTGGAGACTTTAATACCATAGTTGACCCTCACCTGGACTCTACCTCCGCAGCCAAAAGAAGGAAATCACCCCTAAAGAAGTTTCTCATGCAACACAACCTATTTGATGTGTGGAGGTGCCACCACGGGTCTGAAAAGGACTTCACGTACTTTTCTCCGTCACACAAAACTTACTCTAGAATCGATTTGTTCTTAACTGACAAATGGCTCCTGCAGGGGGCCACATCCTCGGCAATCCACACCATGACATGGTCCGACCACGCCCCGATCTCGATAGAAATAGCAGATTCATTCTCCCATAACAAAAATCCTATATGGAGGGCGAATAATTACATTATACAAAATCCTGACTTCGCCCAGGAGATAGAAACCCACTTGAAGGAATATTTTGACCTTAACACTGGTTCAGTGGCGGACACAATCATGGTGTGGAATGCCCACAAGGCCTCTATTAGAGGAGTTTTAATCCAACTAGCCTCAAGGCTTAAAAGGAAAAGGACGCAGCGTCTAAAAGACATCACTGACCAAATAGACAAACTTGAGACTCTTAATAAGAGACAAACCACACCTCAACGCACAACACAAATTTTGACTCTAAGGCAGGAACTAAGATACCTGTTATTACACTCCTTTGAACTTACGCAAAGGAAGCTAAAAGCCACCTATTACTCCACCTCCAACAAGGCAGGCAAAGCGCTCGCTAATAAACTGAGAGGCCTTAGGACTAAAACGCATATTGACTGCATCCTCCATCCCCACACCAAAAAAAGATTAACTAACCCACAAGACATAGCTGACGCATTCAGCACATACTACAGCGACCTTTATAATCTGAACCGAGACGCATCGACCCCGCAACCAACCCTAGAACAAATCAACAACTTCTTGGCTCTTGTTAATCTCCCCAGACTCAACGAAAATCAAATTGACCTCCTTAACGCACCCTTTACAGAAAACAAAATTCTTAACACCATATCCTCAATACCCCCCAAAAAAGCACCAGGACCAGACGGTCTGGTGAATACTACAAAAAATTCTCCTCCCTATTAGTTAAAACATTGACTGTGGTGTACAACGATGCTGCCTCCTCGTCTGCTTTTCCAACAGAAAACCTGCAAGCGACTATAACCACAATTCCAAAACCAGGGAAGGAACCCAACGAGACACTGAATTTTCGCCCAATATCTCTACTAAATTTAGATATCAAAATTTTTGCCAAAACTATAGCCGCCAGATTAAGTACAGTTATGCCCACCCTAATACACGCCGACCAGGTTGGCTTCACTATAGGCCGTCAGGCAGCTGACGCCACGAGGAGACTGATAAATGTGATTCACCATGTGGAACTCAAGGGAACGCCTTCTCTGCTCCTATCCTTAGATGCAGAGAAGGCGTTCGACAGGGTCCACTGGACATTCTTTCAACAAGTCCTCCAAAAATTTGGGTTCACGGGCCATATCCTGAAGTCCATACTGGCGTTATACACTACTCCATCAGCTCGAGTCCTCTCAGCCAATATGCTCTCTAAACCATTCTTCATAACTAACGGAACCAGACAAGGGTGTCCGTTATCCCCACTAATTTTCAATTTGACATTAGAACCCTTAGCAGAAATGATCAGAAGCAATACCCGTATATCGGGCATCAACATGGGCAAAATGACCCACAAAATCAGCTTATTTGCTGACGATATAATATTGATGATGTCCAACCCGGTTCCTTCCCTGGTAGAGGTTCGGAAAACCCTTGATCTTTTCAGTAAGATATCTTACTATAAAGCGAATGAAAATAAATCCAATGTGTTGGAAATAGGCATAGATGCAATTAACAGTAACCTGCTACAGTCACAACACCCATTCCTATGGGCCAAAAACGACATCAAATACTTAGGGATTCGGCTACCTAATTCAGTGAAAAAACTATTCAACACTAACTTTAAACCAGCATTAGAGACACTCAGATCTGAATCCCACAAGCTCACTAGGCATGAACTGTCATGGAGCGGGAGGCTAGCGGCATTTAAAATGCTTCACCTACCACAGGTCCTATACCTTTTCAGGACCATCCCCATACGAATCCCCCAATCATACTTTAAAGCACTGCGTACCGTCCTCAACCAGTGCATATGGAAAGGGTCAAAACCAAGATGCGCACATGCGACACTTATAAAAAACAAAAAGGCAGGCGGCACGAGTTCTATAGATTTCGAAGATTACTATATAGCAGCTACCCTTGCACCAACACAAGAATGGTTTCTACCACACCCCACTAAAATATGGAGTCATATGGAATCAGATTACGTCCCCAAACACAATTTGAAAGAGTGGCTTCTGAGTATTCCCCTAGGAGGAAAGACACCCACCTCAGCACCCCCACCCATCAAAGCTACAGCACGCACATGGAGGTTATTAATAGAGAAACTAAAATTAAACCCTGGCAACATTAAGCCCAGCCTCCCTTTAGGAACTCTTGAACAAATGACCCTAGACCTCAACCTCAAAATTTGGAAATCGAAAGGGATAACTCATTTACATAATCTACTAACGAAAAACAAAATCAAACCATTTGAAGCCCTACAAAATGAATACTCATTGCCCCACACAGAAATCTTCACATTCCTCAGAGTAAAGGCATATCTCAAATCTATCGAATCTAAAATGTATACCATACCCCCCAAGATATGGGCATTCCTCAACAGTCATTCAACCAAAGTCAAAGGCATACCAACTATATACAACAACATTAAACAAAAAAAAGAATTTTCCAAATCTAAGGCACATCTACAATGGGAACAAGACCTAGGACAATCCTACACGGAATCAAATTGGCACAATGCACTCAACTCAATATTTAAAGCAACCCAATGCACATCTCTATGGGAACTCACATACAAGTTATCGCTTAGATGGTATCTCACACCATCCAAGTTAGCGTCATTCGATACCAAAAACAGCGACCTGTGCTGGAGGTGTCACACATGACATGGCATGACATATTCCAAATCATCCAAGAAATAACAGATACCCCCATTGAAGCCTCACCGGCACTAGGTCTACTTAACTTGAACATAGACCAAGTCCACTCCAAACACAGAAATGTAGTGACACATATCCTACTGGCAGCCAGATCCAACATCACAAAACTCTGGAAGTCCCCAGCTCCCCCAAAAGTGATAGATGTAATAAATCTAACCAACACCCACAGCTGCTACGAGACTGTGCATGCATCCAGCCAGGGGAGACTGGATGCGGCACAGAACTCTTGGCACCGGTGGTCCGCCTGTTTGGCATTAAGATCAGTGGAACGCTTCCTATAGCCAATTAGTATCCAATGTAGCGAATAACACAACCGCATTCCAAATGCGGGCCATCCTCACAGGACAAAAAATTTATCCCAACGGGGTGTCCTGGGAGGGTTGGCCAGATAGATGGACAAAGGCAGAAGGAGCATAACACACTATAACATATAAAATGGAGACCGGTGGAATTCACATGGTTAAATTTCAAAGTTCAAAGTTGAAGAGTTACTTGTTAAACCTTACGTTCACTAAGCCCTTGAAGCTGAAACAGTGGTGACACCACTCGTGATGTGGTCTCCCATCCTCATCACTGAAATCTCAATAGAGACAAGTTTATGTGATGATAACTAAAATGTGATACGCAATATCCATGGTTATGAATAAGGTTCGATTTTTACAGAACATTGTATTGCTGTGATTTCTCTACAACACTGTAAGATTGCTTTTTTTCTTTTTTTTTCCTGTAAAGTAATAACTTGGAAAACAAATAAAAAACAATGAAACATTAAAACTCACAGGGATTTGTAGTCCTCCAGAACTCCCTACTACCAACTGTCTGTACCCCGACACCTCAGATTCCAGGTCCCTGGTCCTCTCTTGGAGCCAGAAATCTTTTTCACTTTCCCGTGGGTACAAAAAATATAATCTATATTTCTCCCACTTTCTCCTCAAAGACGTATGGGCTCTCCTATAAATCTGCAGGGTACCTCAGTTAACCAAGGGTGATCAACCCTTCCTCGCTTGCAGAATTGCCCAGCGAACAGGCCTAACAACTTCACAAATTTGCATTAACAATACAACAAACTTTAACACATACAATTCACATATACCAGCCAAAAATCTCACCAGATCTGCGCGTCCGCTTGCTGATGAAATGTTTTCACAGAACTTTTAAGATCACTCCAGCAGTCTTCAGAATTCACGAACCAGCGCAAATGTCCACCGCAGAGAGATACCTTCAGTTCTGATTGCTCTTGTAGAGTTGAGGACTCCTTAGCTTAGAGGAACTCAAGACAAAAAATATATCAGGGTTATGGATTCTGTGTCAGACTTCTTTCCACACTCCTTTTGAGGGTGCCAAAGAAAGTAACTACACTCCTGCTTCTGGGGTGCCAAATGAAATAAAAATGGGGTAGTTATAGTTCCCCAAGTTTATTTGTAACTATATATTAATTGCCTATTCCTCTCATTCATTAAACTACTAAAACTCTGATAACAGTAACGATAATGGTACGATAATAAGGTTAGCTTATATATAAATAATCAATCACTCTGCTTTAATAAAGCAAGGATTTCATTTAATATACAGAAAGTAGAAATGCTAACATAAAACACTAAGAAAATATAGAGTATACAACAAACAATGATACGTTACATGTTACCGTCCTCAAGATGCTGTTCTGGCTGGGCTCCAATGGGCGAGGAAGAGAGCAGGAAGTGGCTTACAACTTTAAACTGTGATCAGGCACCCACCCACACACACCCACATGCCAGCCTATATAGGATTATAACCAATGGTGGCCAATTTCCTTTCTTCAATCCATCCCCTAGGACGCATGCTGTGTTGTATGCAGTAGCAACCACTAGAGGCAGTATATGTCCATGTATATCTCATATCGGATTCCCCATCTTCCCAGGCCAGATGTTCTTTTGAAGATCTGTAAATCAGGCAATCACTTTAGCAGTTGACTATTGACGTTTTTTTTTTTAAATTTGATTTTTATTAAGATTTTGAAATACAGGACAAACAAAAAAGAAAGCATAGAACAGATTACAACTTCCAATGTATGGATTATGCAAATATTGGTACAAATAGCATTTATATAACACTTTGCCTTTAGTATTAGAGGTTAGCGATAGAGGTGGAGCCCCACCACGGATCTCCTGTAGGTTATATAACAGCCGAATTGACATATGAAAGAATAGAAAGTTTCCATGCGTAGGGAGAGATGTGCCTCCAGACTACCGCCCCACCCCATAGGATACAAGCTGTGGTGCAGTAGGGGCGTCTCTCTCTTTGTGATCGTACTTTTCAGAGTTGAGTGGAATGTGTGATAATGATATTTGGGCTATTATGGTTCATTTTAACGGTTATTGATGAGGAGATCCGCTGTTGAGCCCCCCCTTCAGCTGTACAGTGAATGAGTTGCCTAGAACTCATAAGCCTTGATCTAACCTCTGAGGCAATTGAGTCTATTGGTTCTCAGCTGGAATCAGAGATTGGTTGTTGTACAAGGAAAGAGAAAAGGGGGAAAGGGAGTCTATTCTACATGGGGACAACTGCAACAATACACTTGTTTAGTACACTGTGATTAATGGTTAGCTTAGGCAACCATCTATTTTGCTTAACGTTACATTATATCGGGATATTCAAGTCATACTTTTTGATCCATAGTTCCCATTTGTGCCTGAAGTCTGGTATTTTGCCTCTTGTGCGGGCTAGAATGTGTTCATACGTACAGTTCGTATGCACTTTGGATATTACTTCTTTTGGTGAGGGTGCTATATTTTTTTTCCAATAGCTCATTATGGTAAGCCTGGCTGATATAAGTATGTGTGCTACTATTGTTCTGCTATCAATTGGAAAATTGCCAATGTGGATGCTGAGTAGAGCCAATTCAGGGGATGGACGTGTAATGATTCCTGTTATTGAGGATATGATTTGGAAGATAGAGTTCCAGAAACCAGGTATAGATTTACAATGCCACAAAATGTGTAGTAGATTGCCTTCATGTCCACAATCCCTCCAACATGTTGAAGAGACATTACTATACATCTTTGATAGGCGGACCGGTGTAAGGTACCATCTGTGTGTTATTTTATATATGTTTTCTAAGTGGGCCACGCTGTGTGTGGCTGCCATGCTGTATTTTATGGCTTGTTGCCACTCCTGTTCGGTGTATGTGTGGCCTAGGTCTTGTTCCCATTTTTGGATAGGGGTGTCAAGTTTTATTGGAGTATTAGGTTGGAGGAGACAATAGATATGGGAGATTCCCTTCTTTTGGTTAGAGTCAGAATGGAAGAATTCCCATATCTCTTTGGTCACCTCAACATGGTCAGTTGCTAGTGAACTTATGAGGTGTTTAATTTGTAGGATCTTATAGCTATCCTTCCTTTTTACCACTTCTGGTATTTCATGCAATGTGGAGTAACCTTGTTCTCTCCAGAGTTTTGTGGAAAAATTTGGAATGAGGAATTCAAAGGATGCTAATGGGATATCTATTATTTGAATTTTCATCTTCTCGTTTTTGAGTGTGTGTAGGTGATTCCAGGCCTGGAGTGAGGCCACTATCGAGGGATGTTCGGGGATGTGGAGTTGGGTTTTGATTAATTTGGCTATGAGCAGGTCTTTCGGGTTCTTTTCTTGAATCATATTCTTTTCTAACCTGACCCAAGGAATGTCCTGTTTTTGTTGTACCCACTTCTTGATTTGGTCCAAAAGTGTCGCGTAGTAGTAATCCTTTATTTTAGGGACTCCCATGCCCCCCAGTTTTTTGTGTCTAGTTAATATTTGAAAAGAAATCCTCGCTTTTTTGTGTCCCCAGATGTACGACCGGAGCATAGAGTCAATCTCGTGAAAGAAGCAGCTTGGCAGGGGTATTGGAACCGTTCTGAAGACATAAAGAATCTTCGGCAATACCATCATTTTAAATGCGGCCATGCGCCCCATCCACGAGATTTCTTGTCTCCCTAGGTGTAATAAGTCGGAGTTGACCGTATTGAGCAGTTTTTTGTGGTTGGCCTCATACAATTTATTAGAGTTCGCTGTTAGCGTTATCCCTAAGTAAATGATTTTGTCGTTTTCCCAGTTGCATGGCAGTATTTGTTTCATTTTAGTCCTTATTTTATGATTTATATGCATAGTAAGAATCTGACATTTGGTTGCGTTTATTTTATAATATGAAGCTTCGCCGAATGAATCAATGATGTCATTAATTTTGGGTAAAGAATGTTCTATCTCAGTGACTGACAGAATTACGTCGTCTGCATACAGACCTATTTTGTGGGACTTTTCGGCTACCTGAATTCCTTTTATCGCTTTTGTGATTCTAATGGTCTCCGCGAATGGTTCCATAACCAGGGTGAAGATCAGGGGTGATAGCGGGCACCCCTGTCTCGTGCCGTTTGTGATTTGAAATGTATCTGAGAGTGCACTGGAGGTATACACCTGAGCCGATGGGTTGGAGTATAATGTCAATATGGCGGAAAGAAGGAATCCACTGAATCCAAATTTGATAAGTACTTCTTGTAGATACCCCCAGTGCACTCTATCAAAAGCCTTCTCGGCATCAAGTGCTATGAAGGCAGTTGGGAGTTTACGGCTTTCTGCAATTCTCAGAAGATTTAACATTCTGCGGGTACCATCTGCTGCTTGCCTGTTG
>BLSH010361173.1:317436-327461 GCA_018402905.1 Glandirana rugosa | reverse complement strand
TTATGGGGACGGTTCGACGAAGAAAGTGCTCTAACTGAGATACGAGGCCAGCATGTAGACACCTGTGTTTTTTCGCTCCTAAAGAAAAGTTTATAATTGATCTGTGTTTTTTGACCCCCCGTACCCTCAGGGATTTTATTTCCTAATGATGATGCGCTGTGAAAACCTGGGTCAGTTCTTCACCCATGTTGTTTTTGTCCTGTAAGGAACCCAGTCCAATCTTTTCTTATACTAAGTTCTTTTCTTGGGCTTTCTGGACGAGTATCGATTTTCTTAGTCTTGGGTTGAGGTGTAGGGGCTTGTAGGGAGCTATCGCCGGAGTGAAGTTCGGACCTTAGTGAATGTGTGTGGAGTTTTGTGGAAAAATTCGGAATGAGGAATTCAAAGGATGCTAATGGGATATCTATTATTTGAATTTTCATCTTCTCTTTTTTGAGTGTGTGTAAGTGATTCCAGGCTTGAAGTGAGGCCGCTATCGAGGGATGTTCGGGGATGTGGAGTTGGGTTCTGATTCTTTTAGCTATGAGCAGGTCTTTCGGGTTCTTTTCTTGAATCATATTCTTTTCTAACCTGACCCAAGGAATGTCCTGTTTTTGTTGTACCCACTTCTTGACTGGGTCCAAAAGTGTCGCGTAGTAGTAATCCTTTATTTTAGGGACTCCCATGCCCCCCAGTTTTTTGTGTCTAGTTAATATTTGAAAAGAAATCCTCGCTTTTTTGTGTCCACAGATGTACGACCGGAGCATAGAGTCAATCTCGTGAAAGAAGCAGCTTGGCAGGGGTATTGGAACCGTTCTGAAGACATAAAGAATCTTTGGCAATACCATCATTTTAAATGCGGCCATGCGCCCCATCCACGAGATTTCTTGTTTCCCTAGGTGTAGTAAGTTTTGTGGTTGGCCTCATACAATTTATTAGAATTTGCTGTTAGAGTTATCCCTAAGTAATTGATTTTGTCGTTTTCCCAGTTGCATGGCAGTATTTGTTTCATTTTAGTCCTTATTTTATGATTTATATGCATAGTAAGAATCTGGCATTTGGTTACGTTTATTTTATAATATGAAGCTTCGCCGAATGAATCAATGATGTCATTAATTTTGGGTAAAGAGTGCTCTATCTCAGTGACTGACAGAATTACGTCGTCTGCATACAGACCTATTTTGTGGGACATTTCGGATACTTGAATTCCTTTTATCTCTTTTGTGATTCTAATAGTCTCCGCAAATGGTTCCATAACCAGGGTGAAGATCAGGGGTGATAGCGGGCACCCCTGTCTCGTGCCGTTTGTGATTTGAAATGTATCTGAGAGTGCACTGGAGGTATACACCTGAGCCGATGGGTTGGAGTATAATGTCAATATGGCGGAAAGAAGGAATCCACTGAATCCAAATTTGATAAGTACTTCTTGTAGATACCCCCAGTGCACTCTATCAAAAGCCTTCTTGGCATCAAGTGCTATGAAGGCAGTTGGGAGTTTACGGCTTTCTGCAATTCTCAGAAGATTTAACATTCTGCGGGTACCATCTGCTGCTTGCCTGTTGGCAACGAATCCTACCTGGTCAGAATTTATTAGTTCCGGCTTTGCGTTAGCCAACCTATTAGCGAGTACTTTCGCATATATTTTTAAATCTGAATTTAAGAGGGAAATCGGTCTGAAATTTTGCGGTTGTGTTGGGTCCTTGCCTGGTTTAGGTAGCGTTATGATATATGCTTTTAGCATTTCCTGTGGTATGGAAGTCAAGTGAACGATTTGATTAAGTGTTTTTGTGAGGTGGGGGGTTAGAGTGTCAGCGAAGGTCTTATAATATTCCGCTGATAGCCCGTCTGGCCCTGGGGCTTTATTAAGGGGTAATTTGTGAATTACTGCCTTGATTTCTTTCTCGAATATAGGTTAGTTGAGGCTATTTCGCATTTCTAAGGAAAGTGATGGAAGTTTTATTGGGTCTAAAAAGTTTTGTATGGAATTTGCTGAAGGGTGGGGTATGGCTTGGTCATCTTTTAAATTATACAGTGCTCTGTAGTAATTCATAAAGTTATTTGCTATTTCTGTGGGGTGAGTTATTTTGGCTCCCGACTTAGGGTCAAGTAAGAAGTTGATTCTAGCTTTGGTTTGTTTATGCTTAACTTGTTGAGCTAATTTTTTTCCTGCTTTGTTACTTGAAGCGTAGTATGTGGCTTTTAGGTATTTTAAGTTGTTTTCAAATTCACCTAATAGCATAGTTTTTAGTTCTAGTCTACATTTCTGGAGTTCTTTAGATACCACTGGGTCTATTGTTTGTTTATTGGATTGCTCAAGCCGCTGGATTTTGTGAATTAATGTTTCTGTATCCCGAGATTTTTGTTTTTTATCCCTAGCTGCAAGTTGCAGTAGAACCCCTCTGACATATGCTTTGTGGGTGCACCATATGATGGGTTTGGGAACTTCCTCATTATCATTAATTCGAAAGAACTCCTCTAGGTTGTTTCGGATCCCCGCTCGGTGGCACGTCCGGCTAAAGATTTTAGTATTGTTCCTCCATAGGAGAATGGGGGTAGTGTTAGATTTTTCTTCTATTTCTAGCGTGATAGGGGCATGATCTGACCACGATATGATTCCGATGGACGCATTTAGGGTCAGATGCAGTGTGGCTAGGTCTACAAGACACAAATCTATTCGTGAGTATGACTTGTGTGGGTTGGAGTAAAAGGAAAAGTCCTTTTCACCGGGGTGAAGGCATCTCCACACATCATATAATTTTTCTGTGTGAAGAATGGATTGTATGGATTGTTTGGGCTGTTTTTTGGGGGGTTTGCAGTCTTCAGCGCTATCAACCACCGAGTTGAAATCCCCCACCAAGAGGAGGTGTCCCTTATGTACATTTTTGACTTTTTGTATGAAATTTTTCACGTAGGCAATTTGTCCCTGGTTTGGGGCGTACATTGTGGCTATTGAATATAAGACATTGTTCATCGTACATATCAATATAATATATCTTCCTTTCGGATCAATAACCTCTTTGTGCAACTGAAAGGCCACCGAATTTCTTATGGCAATTAAAACACCATTATGTTTAGTCTCAGCATTTGCGAAGAAGGTGTTCGAGAACAGTCTGTGTGAGCATCTAGGAGCTTTATCTTTTGCAAAATGAGTTTCTTGAGCACACAGCACGTCTCCTTTTAATTTGATTGCCTCTTGCCACATCAGTTGGCGCTTGAATGGGCTATTAAGCCCTTTGACGTTCAAAGAAATGATTTTAAGAACCATTCTGCCGATTCTTTGCTTTTAGTAGCTTAACCTGCCTTGCATGTGTGTAGCAGAGGGCTGTTAGATAGTAAATCCTTCTCAAGCAGGATGGAGAGGCTGTGTGCTCAGACTGGAGAATGAGAAAAGAAAAAATGTGTCCCTTTAGCTTACCGCTCACTGGGGTGGAATTCAGGTGGCATCGTGGGAGTGACGCATACATTAGGTAGATGTCGTCTTGGTACGTCTGGGTGCCTTCGTCTGGTTGCCAAGTGTATTCATTGCAGTCCTTGAAAAACAAGTGAACTTTAAACAACAAAAAACAAAGGGTAGGGAAAACAGGTAAGAAAGAGGTCAGAGCCTGCTCTGGGGCTCTAGGGCAAAGTACTTTGCACTTCATCTGGGGGTTTGTCTTCCTGAACCTCCTGTTCAGAGAAGAGCGTCTCTCTTACTGTAGCTGTTGTTAGGGTTTACCATCCTGGAACCGTCATACTGGTGATGAGCGAGGCTTTTCTTATGTGTTTTTTTTGAAGAAGGCTGTGACCATTCTTTGTTCAATTTGTCAGGTATTGGGTGCTGTGCGGCTTGGGCGTCTTGAGGTATGATGCCCCATTCTTCTAAATACCGGAGGCCCATTTCTAGTGAGAAGATGTTCACAGTCTTATCTTTAAATGTCACTGATAGTTTAGACGGGGTCCCCCATCTATAAATTATATTGTGGTTTCTCAAGGTTTTTGTAATTGTCAGCAGTTTTTTCCGGTGCTGGATTGTGGCTTGAGAGAGGTCATTGTATAGGGAAATTCCTGCAAATTTGCCTGGGAGTTGCTTTATTTTTCTTATAGCTTTCATGGCCTCTTCTTTAACATGGAAGTAATGTATTCTAGTGAGGACATCTCTTGGGACATCTTTTGGGAGGAATGAGGGCTTGGGCAGCCTATGTGCCCTGTCTATGGTTAACTCCATATCTGAAGCGTCAGGTACCAATTCATGCAATAGCCTGCGGAGGAATTCATTAAGTTCTTGGGATGTCACAGATTCCGGGACTCCGCGGAACTTAATGTTGTTCCTACGGCTGCGGTCTTCTAAGTCCGCGAGCTTAGCGGATACTCTCTGCAGCTCCCGTTGCTGGTCTTTATATGCATCAATCAATGTGTTATGTGCTGAGTATGCATCCTCCATTTTGTGTTCCACGTGAGTCACCCTTTGCTGTAGGTGGGTTATGGATGAGTTGATCGGCTGCAGCATGTTCAGCATATCAACATGGAGTGAGTCTCTTAAGGAAATTAGCATTTCCTTCATGTTGGCCATAGATACAGGTTGTTGCGATGAAGGGAATTGCTCTAATGGCGTCTGAATGGGGTTGTCCTCAGTGTACTCCTCCATGTCAGAGTCTGTCTCCTGTGTCTCCCCTTTTGCCTTCTTGTGTTTGGCTGGGCTGCGTGTGGTTGGGCTATCAGGTGGGGATGTCCCGCACATACCTGCATCTCCCCTGCTGATTGCTGTCTGCACCGAGGCCGCAGAGCTGGAGTCTGACATGCTGTCTTCCTCCTCTGCAGGCCTTACGCTGTAGCCGGCGCCATCTTGGTGCACCTTTCCTCCCACGGGCGCGAAGAAATCTGTGAGTTTCTGCGGGTTGGAGCGGTGTGGACCTCTCTTGCGGGCTACACCCGCTGTTGCTCTGTCTGGGCTCGCCATCTCTGTGGTTATTTATGCCTCTTTGTCGCTACGATCATCGCTGGATGGTTTACAGGGGCCGGAGGTCTTCAATCCACAGCCGTCTCGTCCGCCTGCCAGCCACGCCCCCCCAACTATTGACGTTTTTATATACAGTCATTCAGGTCCCAAACTTTATTACACCATGTAGCCTAAATTCCTGCTGTTACTCCCCTGCCCGAGGGCAGGACTCCAAGATGAAGGTTGATATGCACTGGTCATCTCCATAAAACTTGTTGAATAGCCTTCCAGGTTACTTCCAGTAGTGTGCAGACCAGCTATGATTAGATTTCATATTTTTGCATTATGGAAAAACCATGCTGCCCTCCAACAGAGATGATTTTTTTTTCCTCTAAAGTGCCCTCTTGTCCTCTGTGATGACCTTAAAGTGAATAACTCAACACCAAGATCACTATATAGACCACTTATGTATTTGTACATGTTGATCGTATCCCCCTTAATCTTCTCTTCACAAGAGAGAATAAATTCAGCTCCTCTAATCGTTCCTCATAGCTGAGCTCTTCCATACCTCTTAGTTTGGTTGCCCTTCTCTGCACTTTCTCCAGTTCCCCGATATCCTTTTTGAGAACCGGTGCCCAAAACTGAACTGCATATTCCAGATGAGGTCTTACTAATGATTTGTACAGGGGAAAAATGATATCTCTCTCTGCTCTCTTAATACAAGAAAGATTTTTACTTGCTTTGGAAACCGCAGCCATTGCATGCCATTATTAAGCTTAAAATCTTCCAAAACCCCCAGATCCTTCTCTGCTATGGATTCCCCCAGTTGTACTCCCCCTTTTATTTATTTTACTCACTTTTGTTGACAGCGGTTTAGACATTAATGGCTGTGTGTTGAGTTATTTTGAGATGACAGAAAATGTACACTGTTGTACAAGCTGTACACTCTGTTGCTCTGGTGAACTCCATGCCCAAGAGGGTTAAGGCCCAATTTGGACATTTTCACTGAATTATTTTGAGGGGACAGCAAATTTACACTGTTATACAAGCTGCACACTCACTACTTTACATTGCAGCAAAGTGACATTTCTTCAGTGTTGTCACATGAAAAGATATAATAAAATATTTACAAAAATGTGAAGGGTGTACTCGCTTTTGTGAGATACTGTATATTGTGGCATTATGAAATCGATGAACGTTATGTTTCACCTTGCATGCCTTTATTTGCAGGAAACTATGGCGGATTCCGGTCTGGGTTTTACCAGTCACCTTGGCAGGGTTGGTTCCAGACCAGATTTTGCGGTCCACTTGTGTCCACCCACAGGTGGTATAAAGGAAGTAGATCAGAAGATTGCTCTTGACCTGGACTCAGGAAGCCAAAGCCTGAGAGAGCTACTGAACTAAACTTTGCTTTGTGAATAAAACAAAAAAGGTTTGCATTATCTTTGTTTTGTGGGTGATATGGTAAGGATTTATTTTCTGTTTTGTTTATTTGATTTTACATGCAACCTTGTAAATAAAACTGGCTACAAGTCAGATTTTAAGAAAACCTGCCGTTTGGACTACCTTTTTCCAGGGAAGACTGCTATATTCCTAGAACACAAGACCAAAACATGTATGTGCCCAAAGTGGAGGTGATGAATAATCAGTGCAGGTCTGGCAGAGACCACCACTGGAATTCATATACTTAGTTAGCATAATTGAGTAGGAGATCATGAGCCAGCACTCAGTATAATCTACTTCAACTGTAGCAAAGGAAGAGGACAAGGCCTTTGTGTCAACTATCTGCTGTAAAACAAGATGACCAAATAGCAATAATATTCAAATTTGCGGAAATACCTTTAGGGTTAGCCTTTTTTTATTGTCTTTGTGCCAAACAAAAATATACAATTGATCATTGATGAAACCATGCAAAATGTAAAAAATAATTTGGCCAAATATATTTACTAGAAATACAAGCAAACTTTTTCTTTTAAAAATGTATAACAATAATTATATACTACAATGACAACTATATCAAAAACATTGACTTTAATCTCTTTTTTTATATTTGTTCTCGCTTATTCTTTGCACACAACATTAGATTTTAGGACAGTCTAAGGTAAAAGGTTTCTTTGCTGGCTATTGAAATAGAAAAAAAAGTGGTAAAGCAGGATTGACTGGTAGAAATCATGTTTTGCATGTTTTTGCATTTGCTTTTAGGATTTTAGCCCCAGTGCATGGGGCTCAGGTGGGTGGAGGACATAAGTGTTCATTTCAGCCCTGCTACTGGCAATCTTTCAAACTCTATGAGACTGACAGCTGCTGTGGCTGGACTGGGCGATGCACCTACTTGTTCTCCTGTGTAGTGAAATATGCGCCCAGGGATGAATGCCCCGAATGCAAGATATCCGCATCTTAGGCATTTGTCCCTGGGCACATACTGCCCTAAATGGAAGTACCACTAAGTGTACCACACAGCCCTGCCCAGCCACAGCAGCTGTCAAGCTCTCATAGAGTTTGAAAGGCTGTCACAGCAGGGCTGAAAAGCACAACCGTGCACTTCACCCAAGGTTAAAGGCTGGAGCCCCTATGCACCAGGGCAAAACAAGCTTAATAATTACTAATATAAACATTTTGAGGTCAATACAAACATGTATTGTGTTTGATCCTATGAGTCATAGCCTCCTTCTTTTTCCTCCCTACAGCCCCACAACCAGGTGGACTTTTAATTTGATCTTGTAACACATGCATGTTAAGGAGATCTTTTCAGTAAGTGTGTACTAGCATCAGGATGCATATTTGTTTTGATCATATGATATTGTGTATTTTGGATATGTCTTGTATTAAAAAAAAAAAGACATCACTCAGCCTGCCCAGGCTCAGGAAACATCCCAACTTTACAGTCGGGTTCACCCACATGGCTAGAACGGCAGCTAGCCCAGCCTCTCAGTGAGCACCTAAGAGACTGAACCAGCTGCTCCCATCCCTCCACAGCCTGTTGCTTTGGTAAGCACTGGAGGGGCAGAGCAGAGAGCCACTGACTGACAGTCACTGGCTCTCTGCTCACTGAAGACCAAGAACTGAGAGATCAGCAGTCTTTGATCATCAAGTTCTCAGTATTAGAAGCGCCGGGTGACAGATGCAGCATCAAACAATGCTGCATCCACCTAGATGAGTATAAATGTTTATTTTATTTCAAAAACCTACTTCTCTTTTAATTGCATGACTCCATACATTGCCTTTGAGTTCCTGATGAAGCCTTTTGTGAAACATGTTGAACAAAGTCACACTACCTTGAAATTAGATAAAAACACATCCATACAGGAGAAAAAAATATCATTAAACCTATGTGCATGGTAGTGGGTTGATTAGAAGTGTGATATATGGCCAGGAATCCCTGACCATGTAGGCAAAGGAGATAGGGATATGTTAAAAAAAATGGCTACCCCCCCCCCCCCCCCAGTCCATATTAGGCCTAGGGGGAACACCCCATGCAAAAACCAAGAAAAAAACATATTGGACTCTTATCCGAGCATGCAACTTGGCAGGCCAAAAAAATGAGTGCTTATACCTGTCAAACTCATCTGTGTGGGTGAGTCTGTACATCCGATGCATATCCATTCAAGCATGCAGCTCAGCACTAGTAGGAAAAAAAAAACAAGTGGCTCTGCAAGCTGCACAGGAATGAGCCCTAATTTTTCACACAAAAGCAACTATTTTGTTAATCAAACTGTTGACCATATACATGCCTCCTTCTACTTATTTTGCATTGCCAGATTACAAGAGAAGGTAATTTCACATACACATACAAAAGGCTTCTAAATGTACCTAAAGCTTGAAAAGATAGATAGATAGACAGACAAACAGACAGACAGAAAGATAGATAGATAGATAGACAGACAGACAGACAGACAGACAGACAGACAGATAGATAGATTTTTTTCTCAGATTTTAATATATCCTGTCCTGGATCCTAGAGCCCAAGAGGCTTTGTAGCAGTGGCGGCTGGTGAAGTTTTAGGATAGGGGGCGCCAGACCCCGCCCTTCCTTTTTGACCCCTCCTACTTCTAATAAGCCCCATCCCTTATATAATCCACCCACTCCGTCCCCTGTATTCCACATTTTGTGTCAGGAGTAAACAGCTCAGCATCACAGGGCACAGTATACAGCTCAGTATCACATCACAGAACACAGTATACAGTTCAGCATCACATCAAAGGACACAGTATACAGCTCAGCATCACAGGACACAGTACACAGCTCAGTATCACAGGACACAGTATACAGCTCAGCATCACAGGACACAGTATACAGCTCAGCATCACATCAAAGGACACAGTATACAGCTCAGCATCACAGGACACAGTACACAGCTCAGTATCACAGGACACAGTATACAGCTCAGCATCACAGGACACAGTACACAGCTCAGCATCACAGGGTCCGTATACCGCCCCAGCATCACAGGGCACAGTATACAGCTCAGCATCACAGGTGGGGTAAATTGCAGCCAATATCACAGGTGGGGTAAATTGCAGCCAATATTACAGGTGGGGTATATAGCAGCCAGTGTCACAGGTGTGGGTAAATTGCAGCCAATATCACAGGTGGGGGTAAATTGCAGCCAATATCACAGGTGGGGTAAATTGCAGCCAATATCACAGGAGGGGGTAAATTGCAGCCAGTATCACAGGTGGGGGCAGTTATGCAGCCAGTATCACAGGTGGGAGCGGTTATGCAGCCAATAACACAGGTTAATACAGGTCGGGGCCGTTATGCAGCCAATAACACAGGTTAATACAGGTGGGGGCCGTTATGCAGCCAATAACAAAGGTGGGGGCAGTTATGCAGCCAGTAACACAGGTGGGGGCAGTTATGTAGCCAATAACACAGGTGGGGCAGTTATGCAGCCAATAACACAGGGGGGGGCAGTTATGCAGCCAATAACACAGGTGGGGGCAGTTATGCAGCCAATAACACAGGTGGGGGCAGTTATGGCGGACACAATGACCGACGTATTGACGGGGACGGACACGATGACCGACGTATTGACGGGGTGGACACAATAACCGACGTATTGACGGGGGTGGACACAATAACCGACGTATTGACGGGGGTGGACACAATAACCGACGTATTGACGGGGGTG